>JALPBZ010000092.1:0-79772 GCA_026538355.1 Cryptococcus sp. GC_Crypt_5
CTATCCACCTTCCTCGGTCTCTCTGTGCCGATGTATTCCCGAGGACCGATTCTGACGAGTCAAAACACACCTTGATTCAATTGCCTCCAACTCTCTATTCATAATACATCATCTCTTCCGTCATCTATCCTGATTGTGCATCCGCTGCTATCTGCCCACTGACACTACTGTCTGTCAGTCTCACTCGCAAACCACTCTTCACCTATCACGTCGAACACCACAGTCGCTTGCCACTATGACAATCGTAAAGACAGAAGGCTTCAAGTGAGTACGACAGTTTGCCATCCGTAAATGACCCAACTCACCCATCTACTCTACCAATAGGATGCCTGGCAACGATCACAACTCCTCTAGACCCGCTATGCACCGCCCGTTCTCAGACGGTTCCATGACGGTCGAGACCAGCCTATTGCAGTCACTCATGGCCCCGAACAACCATCCATCTACCATGCCCATGGCCTCACCCTACGATTTCTCCCGATCTCTCCCGGTGCAGCCGCATGCTTTCGATTACTCTCTGGCAACATCAATACCCAATGCAGAGGGCTTCCATCCCGCGAACATGTTTGGCGCTTTCAAGTTCGGCAATGAACATCCGGAACCTCCAATAAACTTGCAGGCCGCTGCGACTGCCACCTCTCAGAGATCCAGATCGCAGTCATCCTCCCGCTCCTCCAATGTGGGTAAGGCACCTATATCGAAATCTCGTCAAGGGCGCAAGTTCTCCATGAACGACGTTCGTCCTGCGACCGGCACAATTCAGCCCCGAGGTCGAGCTGGCCTTCCTCCTCGCTCGCAGTCGATGAGTCTGCACACTCGCACTGCCAGTCAAACTCCAGTCAAGCTTCTGGGACTTGGCGTGGGCCTCGACACCCATATCGAAGGTGAAAAGACGGATTCCATCTCCCCGCCCGACTTTGGGATGAGTACCGCTTTCGGCATGTCGATCCCTCAGGCGAGCGAGACTGCATCGTGGGCCAGTGGTAGTCTACCCACTATGGTGCCCGGAAGCTTTGGTAGTTTTAGCGGCGAAACTACTGCCGACGATGCTATCATCGATAGTCCCATGACACCGGCTCGTCCGCTTACCTCGTTGTCCGAGGAGTCCTTCAAGAAGCAAAGACGCCGTCAGTCTCACAATGCTGTGGAAAAGCGTCGGCGAGAACACATCAATACCAAGATCGAAGAGCTCAGCCAGCTGCTTCCTGCCATATACAACGTGGCTGAGAATGAAGAGGCCGTGGACGATGAGGAAGACGAGGAGGAAGCACTCGGCAGCCCAGCTAAGAAGAAGGTGAGTGTCAATCTTACTGCTCAATGACAACTAGGAGCGGAGGCTAATCTGCTTGTAGAAGACGAAGCGGGCAGGCTCCAATGCCAAGGCGCAGAAAGACGCGGCACACTGCAAAGGGCGCATCCTCAGTCAGAGTGTCTTCTATATCCGGTAAGTCTGCCGTCAGGCATTTAAGTCTTCCGCTGACAGCGTTCGCAGCGATCTCAAATTCCTCGCAGACAAGCAGTCTGATCGCATTGCTCAGCTCGAGGCGCAAATGCTGAGCTACGGCATCAACCCTATTATGCAAGCTCTGCCCACCGTGGCTCACCCGCAGCCGATTTTCTGGCCGAACAACGGGTACAATGGTATCCCAGCGCCAAACATTGGCCACCAGCTAGAAGTGATGCGGCCGAGTCCAGAGCCCGAGCGCCCATTCTCTGTGGAACACCTATCGTCATGGGTCAGTGACGGTACCCATCATGCTCAGTCCAGCGATATCCTCATGGCCTTTGAACCCTCACCGACGGACGGTTCGTCCAACTCCATGCACGGCTTTCGCCGCTCAAGCACCGCTTCCTCGAACGGCGAGGAGGCAGTACACGGCTTGGAGATGCATGTGCAGTCGCCCAAACTGGATGAGCTGCGGGGAAGGCAGAGGGAGAGGACGGTACGACAGGATTCGCAGGCTGAATTGCAGATGTCCATGAGCGGGCTCTTCTCCTCTGTCGCAGCTCACCGAGACGAGAGTAACGGGGGTATGCGGTGGTGAAGTTTGACGAGAGGTGATGGGTATACGCTACATGTTCCTGTGATTCTTTGTTACTGCGATACTGTGACTCTGTAATTTTCCATGTGTGGGTGGGGTGTTGTACGAGAGGTTGGTACGTTCGTCAGGCGTTGAGATCCTATATATATACCTTTTAATCCCGATCTACCCATTCGGACATTGTCTATAATGAGTGCCTCAAGACTCCTTGTATGTACCAACTCGACGACGATGTATTATGCACTTGTACCCTCTACGTATGATCTTGATCTTGATGGTGCTCGCGACGAGCATAGCGCATGTTGCTTTGTTACTCGAGCACTCGAGTACGGTGACTGTAGCGCCACATCAGCAATCGAGCAATGAGTAATGGAGTAAAGAACGGGATCAAATTGCCCCGCGCGTGTGCACCGTTCGCAAACTGAAATGACAATGACGAGTGAACGATGAATGGCTTTGACTCAGTGGACGTTTACTGCTTCAAATTATAGCATAGTATAGAGCACATAGCGTAGCATACAGATAAACAGAGTATCGTCGCTAAGAGGTACCCGTCGCCGAAAAGCGAAAAGCGAAAAGCTCAGCAAAGCGAAACAAGTCGCGCCGGCTGGACCATACGGCGACCACGACGCTCTCCATCAGCTGCTCGTTCGACGAAGCTCGAAGGACGAAGCTCGAAAGACGATACACGGAAGACGAAGGATCAAGGAAGATCTTCGAGCTGTGTCGAGTGAACACGTAGCTCTTGTATCTCCCCGTCGTATACGCCCACCGCGGAAGGATCACCTGATTCGACAAAGGCGATATTGCTCTGGAGTCTCGACTGTCGCATCTAAAATAACGCATTAAGCACGCGAGCACGACATCGACTCGAACTGCAACAACAGCATCAACGTCCCGTCCAACATCCAGACACACCGATCAACGCAAGGAAGCACAAGCGCATAGATGGATAGAATACGATGCAGCATCAATCCCACTATACCACCCCGAACTCCAGCGGCCAATCCCAATCCCAGTCCCAAACTCAGTCTCAGTCCCACGCTCAAGGCCAAGGACAGGGGCAGAATGCTACAGGAGCAAGTGGCGGGGGCGGAGGCGGAGGAGCAAATGGGCAGCCGTGGGGCGGGCCCTTTCCCAGTCTGCACTTGTGGCCGCTCCAGGATACGTTCGCTATGAAGATGATACATCTCCCCGAGGGACAGCGGGTGAGTCATACATAGTCCGAGTTCACCATCTTCACGCTTCACCCTCTTCTCGCCTCACCCTTTACGCTGCACGCAACTCGTTCTTGCTTGCTCCACCGCGCGAGAACCGCAGGGGTTTCGTCGTAGCGCGATGTGCTCCGCCATGCTCTGTATTATGTCTGATGCTGACCCGAATATGGTCATGTTGCAGATCAAGATCGGCCGTCAGACAAATAACAAGACGGTCCCAGGCGAGCGGAACGCGTATTTTGACTCTAAGGTGTTGTCCAGGCTGCACGCGGAGATATGGGAGCAGGGCGGCAAGGTGTGTTATTACTATCAATTATCATCACTCCTTCATCCTCACACTCTGTATCCCCTTGCTACTCTCGCTCTATCTCGCAATCCTGGTCCTCTGTCCGGCTTCTCGGCTTCTCGGGTTCATGCTCGGCCGGTCCAACGAGGAGATAGATCTTCATCCGCAAGAGTAATGAGCTCATGTTCACACTCACCCTCACTTAGATATTCATCAAAGACGTCCGGTCGTCCAATGGGACATTCATCAACGGCGAGCGACTCAGTCCCGAGTCAGTAGAGAGCGAGCCATTCGAGCTGAAAAGCGAGGATCAAGTGGTACGTCCTTGCCCCTGTCCTCCTCTCACAATTACTTAAAGACTCCCGCACTTCTCCTGACCCGCTTCCTGTAATCGAGACTGACTTGGGGCATTGAAACAGGAATTCGGCATCGATATTGTCAGCGAAGATAATCGGACTATCGTACATCATAAAGTCGCTGCGAAGGTGTATTGCGTATTGGGTCCAGACGATGCGGCCTTCAGTGCACGGTAAGTCCGAGCATATCTGACACTCCGCGTACTTCGTGTCCATTTCATTCAACAAAAGCCCTCTTCAATCTGCTTGTTTCGGAATGCTCACTTCAGTGTTGTAGCGAGCTCGTCAACTACCAAAACCAGGATACTCGCGGTGTCCGACGGATGACAGGTCCAGCCAACGGACATCAAAATAACCAGTTGGCACATATGGGCGCACCGATCATGAGCGGCGGAGGTAAAGCTAGCGGAGTGAGCTTTGACCACGTCTTGAACAAGCTCCAGGTAAGCAGCGTTTTCTTTCATCATGCGAGTCTTCCCAATGACCTCGTTGCTTTTTCTCGTAGAGCGAGCTTGCGCGGAGTAAAGAGACTGGCGCAGAATTGCAGAACCTCGCTACGGCTTTCACGGACATCCAAGAAACTCTAGGCGGTGGTCTGGTAAGCTGCTTCGTTCCTTGTGTAGAAGCTGTGCTAATAACCCATGTAATTTCCTCAGGCGCCATCACAGAACGGCTCAGCAGCGCAGTTCATCCCGCCCCAATTCCGTTCCGCCACGACCGAAGCACAAGCCGCTCTTGCTGGTCCGCATGGCCAGCAAGCTGCCGCATTTATAGCGCTCCAAAACCAGCTCACGGAGACGCAGTCCTCACTCGCTGGTCAACTAGATAAGATCCGCGAACTCGAAGGTCAGCTGAAAGAGCACGAAACGATCGGCCGTGAAGTCTCGGCCATCCGGGAACAGATGGAAGATAGTAAACGAGAGATGGATCTGTTACTCGCCGGCCATCGAGGTAGGAGACTGGGAAGAAGGATGGATGACGAGGATGATGACGATGACGACGACGCGAGGAGCGTCATGACCCTTATGGACAGCGATGATGCCGAGCAAAGAGTCCGGGACCGTCGGAGATCAGAGAGGGATCGCGACGAGCCTGGTAGAGAGCGTGACCGGCGCCAACCCGATCGACCCATTACGCCCGAACCGCATTCGAACGGCGATAGCGACGACGAAAGCACGACATCAGGTCACAATGCCGATGGCGCTCACTCAACAAACGAGATTGTCGCGCAGAACGCAGAGCTAGTGACGCGCATCCAGACTCTCTCCGCTGAGATCTCTGAGGCGATGCAACTCTCCCGATCGCTGCAAGCCGAGCACAGCGAAGCGATGTCGGCCGTGAAGCTGCTCACGGACCGGGTGGGCGCGCTGGAGAGTGGGATCACGAGTCGCGTGGCGGAGGAAGTGACGAAGGCTGAGGAAAAGTGGGAGAGTTGGCGCGTCAAGTTTGAAGATGGGTGGCGAAAAGAGCGGGAGTCGTGGGATGCCGAGAGGGAGAGATTGCGTGGCGTAGTGCGCGAATGGGAGGAGGCGAGCCGACGTGCGCACGAAGAGGAAGAGGAGAGGGAACTCAATGAGAGATTGAGCGCGGATGGAGAGTCCGACGATGATAGTGATGGAGAGATCGAGAGTGCCAGCGACGATGAAGATGGAGCTGAGGGCGGTCCTGGAGCTGCTGGGTCGCTGTCAATCAACGGAATCAACGGGTGGGAGGAAGCTGGACCACCTTCGCCCAACAAGATAGGTCTTTCGTCGTCCTCTGCTTCCGGCTCTGGCTCTGGTCCTGGCTCTGGATCAGGCTCAAGAAAACCCAAGAGACGAAGGCCCAGCGCCAAAGGCGTCCTGGCTGTCCGAGCGTTGAAAGGTGTTGCCGGCGACGACGATGGGAGCAGCAGCGGAGTGACCGGAGGCGGCGCCTCGACTCCGAAGCAGACATCAGCGAGTATAGTGGACACGGCACCAAACGTGCCTCGATCAGCAGTAGGAAACGCTTCGTCGAACCGACTCGGACAGGGAGCGCGACGCCGAAAGGGCGGGAAGCGCGGGACGAGTGTTAGTACGGGTGGAGGAGGGGGAACTCTCAAGTCCGGCTCTGGCTCTACTTCCTCAGAGCGAGGAAGGGATAGGAAGAACCCCTCTTCCCTATCTTCTTCTTCTTCGCCATTAGCCTCCACGTCCGTCCTAGCATTGCAAAAGGGCGGCGCAGGCGCAGGCGAAGGCGAAGGTGAGGGGGATCGGACCAGTTCAGAGAGCGGGAAAGAGTCGGGTGATACACTCAAAGAAGGCGAGAGCGAGGGCGCGTCCACCGTCGGCGGAGCGAGCGGAGCAAGAAGAGCTGGGGGCGCGAGTGGTAAGCGGGGGAGGAGCGTGGATGATCAGCGTGTTGTCGTCCAGGTATGTCCCTTCATCGGTCCACTAACTCCTTGTCACGAGTAATGAGCTGATCAATGGATCTCGATCATCGCAAACTCTCGAATCACAAGCCATTCTCCGTGTTCACCGTGCTGGTCATTGCCGTCGTAGCTGGCGCGCTGTATTACAAGCACAAAGATTAGCCAAATAGTGTATTCGCGGAGATCGTTAGCCAGTACCACCCGAATCTTTGAGGGGGTGTTGGCGCCAGGGGGATTGAATGAGGTCGACGTTGAGGTCGACGTTGTCTTGGATAGAACGATGGGCGTTAGCTTGTTCTTGTAGATGGTTCGCGAGCCTAGCTTGATTGGCTTGACACCATCGATCAATACTGATGCTGGCGATAACGATATACAATGCATTGCATCTCTCTACGCCATCTGTCATCTACCATCTACCATCTGAGTTCTACAATCTACCAGAGCCGCAGTTCAAGCTAGCTACGGCTCACGCTACCATCACGTTGGCCGTCGATGGCGCTGCGCCTATGCCCCGCTCTTCTGCGCCTTCCAACAGCGCTTGAGCGAGGAGGGTATGCGTGTCCCTCGAAGCGGTGAATGCAGCGTTGATCATCTACGAGCGAGCAGCGAGTCAGTGCAGGTACAAGCACAGGTGAACTTCCGTGGCGGAGCGCTTGCACCGACAATCGACAAGCGACGCAGCGTCGTTGTCTGTCATGAGAAGAAGGAAGGGAATGATGAACCCACCTCTACAGCTTGGTCCAGCTCTACTTCGCCCGTCAGGTGCAAGTTTGTCAATTTGCTCAGAGCGGGGATGGAGCCGATGGTCAAGCAGGCTTCGGCCGAGAGCTCTTCCTGCTTGGTAGGATCGACCAGGAGTCCTGCTCCTCTCCCTGCTCCTGGTGCTGCTGCTGCGCCTGCTGTACCTGCTCCAGAAGCAGAAATAGCAGAAGGAGCAGAAGCAGAAGGGGCAGGGGCGACGACGACCCCGCCGACGCCCAACCCGGCCATATCAATCCCCGCATCAGCCACTGCGGCCGAAGCCACCGTCAGCCCCGCTGATAACACCGATGCGACGGTGTCCGATTCCAGGATGAGGAGGTAGACGTCTACTGAGGATTTGGGTAGGAGGTGGAGGTGCAGTGTGGGCAGGAGGAGTTGGGTTAGGAGTAAAGACAAGTGCGCGGGTTCCGTGTCCTGTTTCGCAAATGAACGAAGAATCGCATCAGTCCTAGGTCTTTAGTAGTGCATGTGCAAGTGCTCGGAGTGTAGAGCGCAGAGCCGACTCACGCGCAACGGCGCTCGCCTAGGATCAGAAGCGAATGGCGCAAACTTGACTTCGAGGTTCAACGAACCCTGCGGGGAGTACGGCGGGGCCTTGGGTCTTGGGCCGTAGCTATATCATCGTTGCGAAGGGATCAGCTCAAGCTCTGTCTCGTATTCCACTGAGCTCATGAAAAGAAAGAGGTCGATGCTAGTAGAGTAAAGGGAATTTGACTGGAGATGGAGTAGACGGCGCACTCACACGGAACAGGCGATCTTGACACCGCCCGATTCGATGTACCCGCTCCCGTTAGCCTGGCTGATCAGCCCCGTCTTGAGGACTGCGTCGGCGAGGACGTGCGCATAGTCGTGGACATCGAGCAAAGACAAGCAGAGACAGGAAAAGGTAGAGAGGCCAAAGCGATCCGTCAGCTCTGTACCAAAATCACAGCACCAGACGAATCGTACAGAGGAAGGATAGTCATACTCACAGACAGGCCGCGCTTCGTCGTTCCGCCTATCTGATCGTCTGGGCGTAGACGGCCCAGCTTCGTTCACTTCCTCAAGAGATGTCGGCTCGTATATCGGCGCATAGGATGTCTCCGGCGCGGGAATGCGTCTTCGGTCGAATGTTGCCATTGTGATGGAGTCGGCTTAGTATCTAAATGAAGATTGAGGGGGAACGGTGTTGCGCTTGGGCTTTCGATGCCAGAGTGGAGAAGGGCGCGGGCGAATAGTCCAAATTGTCAGGATAGTAAGAGTAGAAGTTATAGTGATACGACAGAGACAGTGACGGTGACAGCAACAGTAACAAAGATAGTGACGTGACTTTTGCGAGCTTCAACTTTTTTCCAAACTGATCGAGAAGTCAAGATTTTACGAGTGCTTGAGACGATTACTGCATCTTAACAACAGCCGAGTACTCATTGCATCTAGAGATCGCAAAGATAGACACATATACATTGCTGCAGAGGCATCTAGTCCACTCTACAGGAACATCTACTGTACAAGATTGAACTGTAGGCAGAACACAGGCCGAGCACACCATACAAATGAGATTGGTTCGGCTAGACAAGTCCCGTCTTTAATCGTCAACAGACTCGGTCGAGGTCTCCCTGATAGAGCTGTACGGGGTCGGGTCTGCCTCGTACTGCCACAATAAAGGGGACCATATACAATTTGATTCAAAGAAGAAGAGACGAAGATGATGTTCGTCGACCGGATTATATACCCCAGCCGAATGCGTGGGTGACTGGGTGAAAGAATGGGTGCTCAGGGGTGCGCGGTGGAGGTCAAATTGTTCACTGCCACATCCCCGCTGTAATGCCGCGTATTCCCGCTTTACTGTCCCCCTGTTCAGTGCTAATCTCGTTAATAGCCGAACCTTGACGTTACCCGGAATCAAATCTGGTGGTACCCAACTACACAGGGGAGAGGGGAGATCGCCGACTGCAACAAGCAGGACAAGCATGTGCAAAACGGAAAGACATATCTGCGCGTCATCTCTTCTCTTCCTCCTGCTCTGCTATTGTTGTTATTGACTACTCCACCACCAACCACCTCGCAGACAACTACCACTCTCACTCCATTACCCAGACTTTCACACGAGATACCGACCACAACCTCTCCATCTCGGCATCCCAAGCATCTCCCCAGATGAACCCGTACAACCGGCCAGCATCGTCCGCGCCCGGCGGTGCTGGGGCAGGTTCCAATATTAGCGGTTCCGGCGCAAACCCGTCACGGCCAACCAACGGCGGATCAGCTGCGACTAGTCCCAATGTGTCCACCGGTCAGGCTAAGCCCGCCGCCACATCTGCATCCGGCAGCGGCAGCGGCATGGGCAATGGTCTCCGACCGAGTTACGGCCACATAGCTGACAGAGAGCGCGAAATCCAACGAGGTGAGCCAAGGATTCGTGTGTCTTTCCAACAAATGGCACTGCCGCTAACCCGGATGCTTGCCTAGAAATCGCCAGCAAACCCTTCTCATACTCTGGCACGTCTATCCTTCCTCGGCCCACAGACAACTCTGCCTCTTCCTCATCAGCGTCCAACCATGCTCACTCCCACTCGCACAATGTTCCGCACCACCATCACCACCACCATCATCATCATCCGTCATCCAGCACACCAGGAAGTACCAGCCAACCATCATCTAGCTCAGCAACGGAACAGCGCCCCAGCCCATATTCCGCTGCTACACCAGGAAACTCGGGGACTGGCGCTAACCCCGCTACCCGGAAACCCGATCCTGCCATTGGTATAGGGGCATTCGGGAGACTGGGAAGTGGATATGGGCTTTTCGGCTCTTCCTTCCGCGAAGCAGAAGTGAGAGAACGCGAACGAATCGAGCGCTTGCAAAGGGAAAGAGACGCGAAAGCTGCCCCTACCGCAACCGAAAAGTCACCCACCGTTCGAACCAATCAACCCATCAGTACAACGAATCCCTACGCACGTCCATCTCTTCCCCCATCACCAACGGCGTCGCGTACCCTTCCTCCTCCGGCCTCGGCCAGCTCCGCTGGGAAACCGTCAGTATCGCCTCAACCACCTCCAGCTAGTGCGGGCCCGGCGTCGAGCTCGTCTTCAAGGCCCAATCTGCCCCTTCCTGGTTATAATTCATTGGGAAGTCGGTCGCTGCCTTCACCATTCGACCGAGATGGCAGGGAGCGGTCGACAAGCATCAGCGTAGCACCGAGTCCCGGCACTGGTGCGCCTCAGGACGCATCTGCTAGTGGGCATCGTAGAACGCCAAGCGGATCGAGCACACGAGGGCCAGAGACCGCTCCCGGCCTGGGAGGGGTTGGGCAGACCAGTCCCAACAAGCCCACCGCGCAATTAGGTTCGTCCTCGCGATCACTGTTCGGCGCACCACCTCCTCTCAGCTCAGTCAACCGGGATCGAGACCCAGTTTCCTCGGCTGCAGCTCGAGCGCCAACTTCTGCTTCCCCTCGCGATCGCGAATCCGTCATATCGCCACCTGTCGGCACGCAAGCTAAACCTGCTGCTTCCGCTACGGCATCCACCTCGTCCACCGCCCAAGCTTCAGCAGCTGCTAGAACCCCTTATTCCTCATACTCAAGCTTTGGAGGCGGCCCGGCTTACCCTGGTCCATTCCATGGATTTGGTCTTGGAGGCTTCGGTGGTTATGGTGCTTTCGGACCGCGTTGGGATCGCGATAGGGAGCGAGAACGAGAACAGAGAGAACAAAGAGAAGAGGAGAGGAAGAAACGTGAGCGAGAAGCGGCCGAACAACAACGTGAAGCACGTAAAGCGCGAGAGATGCGCGAGGCTCGTGAAGCGGCAGAAAGTCGCGCGAGATTGGAAAAAGAGCGGGAGGAGCGGGAGCAGAAATGGCTCAAGACACAAGAACAGGAGCGAGATCGAGCGAATGCTCGGTATAATGAGGTGTTCCAATCCGGCAGACAGACGGCAGCTCCGTCAGCAGCTGCCAAGCCGGCACAACAACGCACGAATGTAGCGGATCCATATCGTCCTCGTCAGTCAACAACAGCTACTTCGAGCTATGATAAGCCGAACTACAACAACAGACATATCGAAGTTATCAACCAACCCGAGTCACAATCTTACTCTACAGCACAACCCGCGACTGCCGCGGAGACGAGCGGCGCCTCAAACTCTGTTATGCAACAAGTCGCACCTCAGCGCGAGCCTCGACCTTACGGATACAAGGCTGAGCCTCGAGATTATCAATACACACCTCGAGACAAGCGACCTCGGATGGACGCGGCCGTCGAGGACGCTTCGGTGCACAGGCGGACCAGCGTTGCAAATAAGTCCAAACGGAGGAAGGAGGAAGAGAAGAAGTCGCCTGCGGTTGCTGCGCCAAAGGAGAGGGATTGGGCGGCGTTGACAGTCGTACCGAAGCGATGGCCTGAGGTGTCGAGTTCGCCGGTCGAGCAGTGGCTGAAAACCGTCCCCGATCTCGACCGCGTTGTCGCTCGGGAAGTCTATACGGGCGGCGAGTGGACCCTGGCTAAGAGCGGTGCGACAATTCAGGATCACGAAGGTGGTGTGGTCGTCGTGCGCATCGGAGGAGGGTTCCTGGGCAAAGGCTGGACAATCCGAGGAGAAGTAGGCTGGGACGAATCCATCTGTGATCCCGGAGAAGAGGTGATCTGCGGAGCGGATGACGACCAGCGTCGGATTTGGGGAACCGACGTCTACACCGACGACTCGGATATAGGCCTTGTTCTTGTTCACGCTGGATGGGTCAGGTGGTCGCCTTCCGGTGAAGCGGAGAAGAAAGACAGCGAGATAGTCAACGTCACTGTGAGGGTCGTGCCGCGTCTCATCCGGTATGTTGCGACCGAGAGGAACGGTGTTATAACGAGAAGCTGGGGCAACGGGCATGACGGGGCGAGCATTGTAGTGGAACGTGTCGAGCGAGTCCAGGTGAGTCTGCGGTATCATTTTGTCGTCGATCAATGGCTCATACAGCTCTTGCAGGTTGATGAAAAGTACCTCGCCTCAAGAAAGCGAAAAGCACGCATAGCCGAGTGGGCGAGAGAAAGACAGCTAGCTGCACCAGTATCTGCGCTACTTGACGAAGAAAAGATATTGCATGGTCCTGAAGACGCAGGATTGGTCATTCACGCAACAGGAGCATCACTGGATCCCGACGGGTGGGTGACTTACCTTTCGGAGCACAATCTGCCGCCGAACGTCCGCAAGTCACTCGGAGCTGACCCACTTTGCAGGCTTAAGTACACTCCCGAAGCCCTCGAAGGATGGCTCGACCCCTACGATGACGAAGAGAAGGCAGCTAGGACGCTATGGACTCACGACCTTCACTTTGTGAACGGGGCTGATAGGTGAGTCGAGCTTAACATCACAATCTGCTGGATCGCGAGATTTCTGGGCTAACCTTGCAATGACCAGTTATATTCTTCACCTTCATGAGGATAGTACTCGCTCGGAACCCCGACTCACGCTATACAAGCCAGTACAACCACAACAACAATCCCCGCCCATCATCCGACCTTTCCCCGTGGAACGGAAGCTGAACGAAGTGCTGCGGGCCGAGGAAATCATCTTTGAAGATCGACCGACGTCCGACGTGCATTTCCTCCCGGATGGATTGGCGGTGCGGATATCTGGCTCGAAAGGGATCCTGTGTCCCGTCAAAGTGTTCAGATGGGAGCAGGATGTCCGGCTCCGACCATGGTTGTTGGAAATGGAGATCGAGGATCCAGAGCGAGGTCTAATCTTCAACACTGGCGATCTGGAGGAATCGGATGAGGAGATGGACATGAAGTCGGAGCCGGAGCCGGAGCCGGAAGCGGGCGAGGCCGGTGATTTCATCAATGGCGCTGGCACAGTGATGGCTGCTGCGTGAGCGGTGTCCGGCCGTCAGAGTGTTGCACGACGACACGCGCACGACGAGGGGAGTAGATATGTATTTTGGGCAGTTGCGATTAATGAGATGCATATTGTAGCGCAGAAGCGACGCTCGTGTTCGAGCCAGTCATCGTACGCATGGTCTGCTCGATGCATAGCAGCGACTTGTAAGAGAACCACTCCAGTACGTTGTTGGATGGATAGCAGAGTCGGGTACAAGTGCCGGATATCCGATACGGTATCCGGGAATAGATGGTCAAGTATGAGGTGATTCCCCGCAATATCAATACCGTTATGCGGTGACTATCAACTGTCGTTCGCCCTTACTCAAGCTGGTTTACTTCTATATCTCTCTTACACATCATCATCCCTATTACACTAAACAGTGAAAAGAGAGAACAAAATGGGCAGTGAGTAACACATACCGCTCCCACGATCCTATCCGCTATCCGCTGCACTGCTCTCGATGAAAGAGACTCGCGGTGAGATTGCGCTGACGCGAAGCAGAAATCGTACATATCGTCCTGTGGAAGCTCAAGCGTCCTAGCGGAGCGTCGTCCACCGGCGGGGACGTGTTCGCTGCTGCCAAAGAGGCTATTAACGCACTGAAGGGCGTTCCGGGTGCTGAGGTGGTGCGTCGATCGTCTGTCTGCTCTTCGCTTCGCTGTGATACGTTGAACGACGGTGTACGGTGTACTGACGCGACATGGCTCTTTGATCTACCCTTCACTCGGCAATACCTTTGCTCATGCCGCACTGCACGCTGCACGACATGTTACCGCGCACAGATGAGCCTCGGTCCACCCCTCAAGCACGAGCGCGCACAGGGGTACGACTACGGTATGTCCCTCCCGCTGTACCTAGTATACCAAGTACATAATCGGGCTGACTCGCACTCTCGCGCAGGGCTGTACTCGGTCTTCTCATCCCGCCAGGCCCTCGACGCGTACGCCGTCTCCGAAGCGCACGTTAAAGTGGTCAAGGAGAACGTGCAGCCCAATACCGAGGGTGAGTCTCCTGTCTCTCTCTCTCGCGCGCGCTGTGGGGCGTGACCGGGAGTCGTCTGCTGACCTCTGATGAACGCTGCAGGTATCCTCGCGTACGATTTTGAACTTGACGAGTAGGAGTAGGCTTGGGCGGCTTGTTTAGCTCAGGTGATCTTTGAGAAATGGGGAATCGGGGAGGGATCGGTGGATCTCTGGGGCAAGCATGTAAATCAAGTATGAATGGTATTATCGGTGATGCTGGATGGTGTTGCATCGATCAGAAGTTGCATAGACATGAGCTCGAGTCAGTCAGCTGTGCAGAATACTGAGATCTGAAGCACCTGTGTGCGGCTGCTCCTGCTTAGGCCTGGTGTCGATTGTATCGGCAAGCTCTCTGACGGAAGGACAGCCGAGTCACGTTGGTACAGCGATTACGTACATTGCGCACATGACCGATATCACTGTGCCGTCTATCCACTTGACAATACCTCGAACGATCGTCAACTCGTTCGAAGCACTCTTGCTCGTCTCATGCGGCGCTCTCACAGATGTAATTCCAGCCAGTAGATATTGATATCTAGCACTATCTACCTCACACGTCACGCTTATATCCGCAGCGATGTCATTCTCAATAAAAAGCAATACCGAGCTCGAGCAACACTATCAGGCCTACATCGCCCAAATCAACCTCCTCCCGTCCTCCTCACTCGAGGCATACCTGTCTAAACCTACTGTAAACCATAACGGAAAACACTACACCGCGGAAGAATACACAGCACTATGCGAGCCTGGCGCCAATTTCTCTGTTAAAGGTCTGGTGGTGGACCACGAAAAGAGGGAAGTTGCAGCGAGGCTGTTTATTGTGCTCAAGGACGGGAGGGAGGTGCGGGAACATGTTTTCTATGAGTTGGATGGAGGGTGGAGGATCCTGCGCGTGTGGAGTATGCTCGATTGGTTAGATGCGAAGAAGTGATCCGTCTTCGAGCCTCTACGAAGCTCTGAGCAGTGTGTTCTGCTTTCGAAACTTCCACTTGGCTATACCCTCATGCTCTACTGGAAGGCAGAAGAAAGAAGAAAGAAGAAAGACTTGCCCAAATGCAGGTCATCACGCATGACACGACCCAAGTCGCAGAGGAACTCTCGAAAGGAGGTCTGTGGTATCAGCGACAGCACTCAAAGTCACCCGCACACTTACACACTTGCACACTTGCACACTCACACACTCACACACTCACACACTTGCACACTCACACTCAAACACTCTCACCCACACACACCAAGCACCCACACTAACACACAATTTGGAAACGACGCAGTCCGACAGTCCACACAATCCGCCGCACACCACAGCAAGCGCGACGCGTAGCCATCATCAAACAACGGTCGACAAACAACCAATAATCACTCGCTGTCCAGAGTCGCGGACTGACAACAATGTATAAATAAGACTTGAGAAGATGCTTTTCCCGCTTTTCCCCATCACCACTTCCACCTTTCCTTTCCAATATCACACCAATCCAACAACCCGCCAATGTGACCTTGTCGATACTACCTCCCGCCAATCTTGCTATCGCTAATCCACACACATCGATGACTCGAGCACTACCCTCGACACTCGACATTCACCACCCCCCTTCATAGACAGATGAGTCAAACTGCCTTACCTCTCTCCATCGAGCTCCGTTCACCTCCTCTCTTCGCCTGCCGACACTACCGCCCAATCGAGCGAGACGAAACCACGCACCACGAAATCGAGCAGCGACTCCGAACCGCCTGAAACAACAGTACCGAGATGTATTGCACGAAAAGAAAATCCCGAACGCCGTCTGTGACGTCGATTGCCCTCCTCGCGCTCACCCCTAGCCTTATACACGGTGAGTCTGCTATTTTCTTCTGTTCATGATACGTTTTCTACTGAGCCGGCTACTTCCCAAACGGGGGAGAGACGTGCATACATGGTCATCATCGCGGCTGCTCCCCAAATAGGGGAGAGTGAGCAAAACATGACGATGGTTCAAACACATACACACACATAATCCACAACGCCTATGAATACATCCCCATTTCCATCCTCTGCCGAGCAGTACGAGCTCTCGCTCTCACAGCGCACCGAACACCCCGTCCGCGTCAACCTCGACGACTACGCAACTGCCCAGTCCGTCGCCCAGAGAAAACGATACCACCATCCTCCTTGCCATCGTCTTACCGGCCAGACAGACCTTTGCGATTCGTGTTCTATCCACAACGCGGACACACATCGCTTCCGCAATTTGGTCATTCAACGAGATACGTCGACACAGGTGAATCGGACCGAACACGCTACCTGCACAAAGCAGTACCAAATCACAACGACAAAGCCGACTGTCGCCAAGCTCAACTGCCTCATCTCCCCTCATCGTCCATTGTTATACCAAACGTTTCATCTGTGTGCCGAAGATCGCATCACTTGCGACACCACTCCAACACAAACACGTCTATCAGCGATGCAGTCCACACAGTCCAGTGGATGCCATAACTAGTGAGGGAATTATTGGCGGGGATAGGTTAGAAGATACTCGAGTACGTTTACCGTCAGAAAGATACGGGTAAGAGCGAAGAGGGGGGGCCGTGGCACCACTCTCAACCAACCTTTGCTTCGATGCGGAGCTTGCTTCGCGGACAGGCCTGTCATTCTATGTCATATGCGTACATAGATGACTTCCATGTATCTATCATTGTGCACAGCCGGAAGCTCTTCGAACGGCTTCTTGATTAGAAGCAAACTGACCGATTGCTGCTTAAACGTCTTCGTCTTTTGGCTTATGTGAATGACAAGTCTTGTCTTGTCATTCTGCCACAGCTCATTCCAATACTTCAGCTGGCTATATCTCTGTACCCAATGCATGCTCGCCCCTCGTACGATCCTGGTAGATTGGAGAGAGCCATCGCATGGCTGCTGTGAGATTTCATGCATCTTGGAAGCTTGGCACAGAAGTTATACGCGGACAAAGCAGCAGCGAGTTTTGGGCAGAATCGGAAATGCCACGTCACGCCTTCATCAAGAGCGTCAGAGAGCCGTCGAGCCCAGAGACGGCCCCTCATGTTTGCCGCGCACATCTCACTACCAAAAGGACCGTGGTCGTACGCCTGGCGGCGATGACGAGCCTGGGCTTTGATCGATTGCTGAGCCATCAAGGCCAGCCGCTGTAGCGCTGCTGGGGAGTTGCGCCGTTCCCATCATCTGACTCTGCAAGCCGTTCTGCTTCTATTCTGCCTTCAAGGCATCACACCGGCAGACTGCGCGCTGCACAATGAGACGGAGTCGAACTCTACCATCTCGGCGCTGCTGTGGAATTGCGCCGTTCTCATCACTTCGCCATCTCCATCAAATCCACACACACACGGGTAAAAAGTCCGATCGAGGGTTCGAACCCCGGACCTTCTCCGCCCTCCGTAAAAACCGGAAAGAGATATGCTAACCACTGCACTAATCGGACCCCTCATTTAACTGCTGTTGCAGCATAGGCGCAGCTGGGCGGCTCTTTGGTTGCAATATATACATGGACTCATCGGGCGTCAAAAGCGTCGACCTTGTTCGTGTATGTCGTTCACGCCGTTCACGTCGACAGCACGTCTTCCTTGCTGCTTGCGAGAGTTCCAGAGGTAGTGAGACTTCTGGGCAAATCCTCGATTCGTGATGTGCATGGAGGAGTAGATCTCAAATAGCTGTTCGAGAGTTGTGTCGGCCCGTCCATTTTGACCCCCATCGATCTTCCGAGCTACCTTGTGGTGCGGGCAAACTTTGTCAAGACATCGTCAGCAGACGATTGACGATACTGCGATGGACTGCACTCGGGCAGGCTCATGATCATGCAAGACATACGACTGTCGCGACAATCTGTAACCTCCCCGCGTTGTTGTCTGTGCAGATCATCTATTGACGTCATCGGATCTGCGAACTTCACGCAACTCGTCACTTTGGCAGTTGTTGGTGTTTATTCGTGACTTCAAAGCAGATAACTGCATTGCTGCTTTTCAAGCAAGACCGAAGGACACGATGTCCCTCAACCACGTCCGCCGGCTCGTCTCGGGCGGGAAAGCGCGGTATGTGGACCACGAAACAGCAGTAGATCTCGATCTGGTCTATGGTGAGCTAGCTCTCCTCCATGCGTATTGCGCGAACATGCAGCTTATTTGCTCAGATAGTGACGGACCGGATCATTATGTGAGCCATACCATCCACTTCTCCCCTGCGCGGCGTGCTAGAGAAGTTGACTGAGTGCTACGAACGCAGCATGGGATACCCCGCGACGGGCGCTGCGGCGCTGTATAGGAACAAACGGCGAGATGTGTTGCGCTTCCTCGAGGCTCGGCATGGCGACAAGTGGTGGATCTGGAACTTGCAAGTGGTCTTTCAATTTCACTTGCGCAATCGCTTACGGATCGTGTATCGTCATACTAGGTGCCCGCTATACGAAAACGCCTATACCCCCGAGACGATGCACAACCGCGTCTCGCGATACCCCTTTCCAGACCATCATCCGCCGCCTCTACCATTGCTTCCGCTAGCCGTGAGGGAGATGACTGCGTGGTTGGCAGGAGACGAGGAGAGGATCGCCATCATACATTGTAAAGCCGGCAAAGTGTGTTCATTTACCTTGGCGTCGTGGTCCAGGATGAGGCTGGGGGCTGATATTGCATGTCGATAGGGTCGATCAGGCACCTTGTTATGCTCCTATCTCCTTTCTGTGGACCGACTACCGCCAGCTCCTCATTCGGACCAGTCCTCCCCAAAGACCTCGCAGGCAGATGGAAACGAGCTTGAGGGTACCACCAATCGCCCGGAAGTTGAAGCGGTATATCCAGCGCAGCGGGATGGTACTGCGACGCCAGCGAGGTCTGAGCGTATGCAGGTTGAAGCAGCGCCAGGCGGTCTGCAAACTGTGCCAAGCAGTCATGGTGCACTACCACGCGCAAAGTACGTCCCGATAGCTATCGGAGACGAAGCGGAGCCTGGTACCACGGGACAGGAAGATCGAGCGGACGGCAAAGTCGATGCGGTGATGAAGTTCCACTCGAGCAGGCGCATGAAGCCTACAAGTAGTGGGCGGGGCGTATCCATCCCGAGTCGTGAGTTATTGAGTAATTATGTGGGACCTGACAAGCTTAGAACGGCGATGGTGTCGATACATCAATCTCGTACTCTCAAATCGCGCGCCGCCGTCATACACTTCGCCCATATCATCGCGCATTCGACTTGTGTCGGTGACATACCTCCTCAAGCATCCCCATACATGGCAGAAACCGTTCGTTCCTCTGGTCGTTGGAGGGGGTATAAATGGTCAAGGTAAAGCATATGCGACTGTTGCGCGGTACGACGACGATTATGTCGAGGAGCTGAAGAAGAGGGGCGGAGCAGGCGAGGGCCTGAGGAGCGAGATCACGTGGGGAGGCGTGGGCGGTGATGGTCAGTATGATAATGAGAAGATGTTCAGGAGGTGCGGGAAATTAGTGGCAGCTGAACTCGATGAGGACACCCGATCAATCTTGCCCTCGGACTACAAGGTATGATACGAGTCTTCTTCTGCTGGGGTAGACTGAAGGGACGTGTCGACACTAATATAACCGTGTAGGACTACGTGGTTCACCACCTCGTCCCAGATACGACCTCGCTCATCCTCGACCGAGACCGCGAACTCCGCCTGAAATTTCAATTAGCCTCTATGCCATTAGGCTGGACATGGCTTATCCCAGCATTCCATCTGCCCGAGCCAGACCTCGGACCTGAACCTCGTGTCCATACCCTCCATTTCCCGCGATCGCAACTTGATTTCCCCCTGGGTCCGGGGTCATCAGTACATGCGGTTCTTGTGAGGATACAAGATGTTTCGCAAGATAACCAGGAACCTCTGGCGTGTCTGTCGGATCACGCGGACGAGATGGACGACGTCGCTGATAATGTGCTCGAGTCACAGGCAGAGGAGTAGAGACGGAATTGACAGAGTGCTGCCTGTCGTAATACACGTTACACATGCATAGTCTTGCACAAGGTAGCTGGCTACTCTGGCATCGATTCACCAGCAATAGCATAATATCTTGTTTGATTTAGTTGACCGCCACGTGACTGTTATTGAGCACGGCGCGTCAGTCGAGACTGTTTGTCTGTCACTGCTCACTGCTCACCACTGCTTGGCTGTGCATCATGATATAGTCTGATGGACAGCGTTTCATACATTCGCATCGTCTTATCACTACCTCGAGCACTATCGATAGCGTCTAGAGTATCATTGCTGGACTCTCCATACCAAGTCAAGCAGCTTGGAGCGCATTGAACGCACTACCGCACAACGGTGAGTCCCATACGTCTCCTTTGTCCCAATCATGAGGCGATAGCGGGATCCAGCTGTCGCACTCTATGTCAAGGCTGGGACACTGCACTCTTAGCCAAGCATGGTCGCTAGTGCTTACCATCGCATGACAACTCCATGTAGCCCTCGTCAAGCGGTTGACGCCCGATCTTATCAATATAGTCCTCGCTTCCACCGTGTCGGCCGCAGTTTGAGCGTCCTTTGGCCAAGTACCGTTGAGCTATTGGGTCCGTGACGCCAGTTACGTCGAGCACCCGCCACTAGCATCTGTGGACGTGGTATCTGTCGGGAAGCATGAGGCGCTGGTGCGTTTTCGTGTCAGACAACGATTCTCGATGCTGACGTGCAGCATGATCATTCTTCAGAACACAACGAATACATCTCCCATAATGTCGTCATCTTCCGTTTCTCCCCTTCCACCTCATCTCAATCCGCCAGTGGCTGTTCCTCACTCTACGCCCAAGAGCGCCGCACGGAGTCAAGCGTCCCCGACCAGCTCGCCTCAGCAACTACAACATCCCACCAGTCCTCGTTCGAGCCCGCGAGGGGCATCAGCCAGTTTACTTGATATTGAGAATGTCATAAAGTCGAATGGAGGAGATGTGCGACGAGCACTCGAGGCAATCCTTGCAGAGCGGAACAGTCTCGTAAGCCGCTATCGCTATCGTGGGTCCCGTGCTGATTCGACTCATAGCAAGCGCAAAACACTCAATTGTGGAAGCTGATAGAGAAGCAACGGGGCCAATGTGCGCACTTTGCGTCCGACAACGAACGATTGAGAGCGGACAGGGAGCGTGCCAACAGTCGCTTGGCATCTGCCGGGCTAGACCTGGTCGCAAATGGCAAACGCATACCCAATAGCTCCAGCGCTGTAGGTCTGGGTCTGAAGCCTGAACACCCTCAAATCCGACGACATAATTCGGATCGCGATGATTCCGTTGGCAGGCAATCTCCCAAATCAACGGCTTTCAGCAATACATCTGCACCGAGCTCGCCGGGGTTGAAGCAGCAGGACTCGACAGCTCTCCTTCCATCACCAATGGCTGATCGCAAGTCACGTCGAGAGAGCAAGATGTCCTTTCCTCCTGAGGTTACGTCGTTCATGACTCTGGCCGAATCGCCGCAAGACGCGATGCATACCATCCCACCAATGCACCCAAGCTTGAGCTACAACACTCTCAGTCCCGCATCGCAATATTCTGCCAGTCCTAGCATCAGCGGGCGTGAAGAAAGTGGCGTAATCCCTCCGCCGTCTTCCAGAGCTCTCGCCGCGAGCACAGCTACACCTATACCCAATCGTCAGGAAGCCATGCCCCTCTCGCAGATCCCTGAGAGACCTCCTCGCGAATCGAGCATCAAATCGCCCCCTCCAGACCGAGTGCTGACGCAATCACCTGCGCATTCTCTCACCGGGACCGCTGGTTCAACACTCGTTGATGAGCCCATCCGTCAATCTCTCGATTCGACCTCATCTCGTCCGTCACAGAGAACTGCAACGCCTCGTGCGTCACTCGAGCCTCAACAAGAGCGACAAAGACAGCAATCGCTCAGCAGCGCAGCTTCAAGCGGCTCGCTTCCTGGCATGTCTCCGGCGCTCTTGCCCCATTCTCGCATTACCATTCCCACCAGTACCGTCTTCCCGAATCAGACCGGTCGGGACGTTCTCTGTTTCATCGTTGCAATCAGTATCCGCCCACCCAACGCCGCCCCTATCACGTGGAATGTCGCGAAGCTCTTCAGCGCGTTTCTCGATCTCGATACACGAATCAAAACAAGATCTGGGAAGAATAGTAAGGAGTGGAAGCGGATGGTTGCACCCCTTCCGGAGGGCAGGGCGTGGAAGGATTTCGCTCCGAGCAAAATCGACCAGAGGAAGTCGGCACTAGAGGCATACCTGCAATCTCTGTTGATCGCCCCAATCAGTGACAAGTCGGATCTCTGCACGTTCCTCAGCACCGACCCTGTACAAGCCAAAATGCAAAGTGCAAAGAAGGAGGGTTATCTCACCAAAAAGGGAAAGAACTTTGGCGGGTGGAAGACACGCTTCTTCGTGCTTGACGGCCCTGTGATGGAGTACTATGAGTCGGTGAGTGCACTCGGTTGCTGCACAGGTGAATATGCTCACCTTGTCTCAGCGCGGCGGTAGCCACCTCGGCTCTATTACGATCACGAACGCCCAAATTGGAAGACAGAACCGCCCAGCGGAATCCGCCGACGATCGCGACCTCCGTCACGCTTTCCTCATCATTGAAGCGGCCAGAAAGGGCACTACGAACCGCCACGTGCTCTGTGCTGAAAGTGACGCTGAGAGAGATAGCTGGATCGAGATGCTAGTGCGGCACGTCGACCCTGAGCCTGCACCTATACCTGCACCTGTACCTGCACCTGTGCCTACGACTTCAGCATCTGGCCTCAACCGTAAGCGCAGCATGTCACGAAAACAAAGCAGGGACGTGCCGAACATAGATGTTGTCGTCACGGCGGCTCAACCGATGTCGACCATGGCTAACAAAGCGAAATTCGGCGGTGCTCCTTCCCCAAGCTTGATCAATTCCATGGAGTCACAACGAGCGATGCAGAGCAGCCAGTCAACATCGTCGCAAGCGTCGAACCCCTCTTTATCAACGCAGTCCTCGGCCGCACCACTAACACCCACGCAGATGCCGTCGAACGAAAGTTTGCAATCAGCATCGCATGCCACGAAGTCTCAGCAGCCACCTTCACTAGCCTACGGCGCATCATATGTCTCCAACCCAGTCACCATGATCACTAGCCCCTCGTCCGACATCCTGTCGAGCTCTCCGCCGGCGAACCCGGAGCCAACTCCCCGTGCCAACAAACGACAAAGTATGATGCCAGGAAAGCCCTCATACACTCCAGCCTATCTGACAAGCTTGTCAAGCCAAGGGTTATCGGCTCCGCCGGGTTATAACGCGGACAAGGATCGAGATCGAAAGGCAAAGAGTCGCGGATTCTGGGGGTTCGGCAAAACACCAGAAAAGGTCTCGCGACCAGTCTTCGGCGTCCCACTCACAGACTCCATCGCTATCGCGTCGGTCGCTAGTTTGCCGGCAATCGTTTTCCGTTGCATCGAATACCTCGAAGCGAAGAAGGCAGAAGAGGAGGAAGGTATTTACAGATTAAGCGGCAGCTCGGCAGTGATCAAGGGGTTGAAAGATCGCTTTGATTTGGAGGGGGACGTCAACCTACTTGCTGTGGATGAGTTCTGGGACCCACACGCGATAGCGGGGCTTCTCAAGACGTTCCTGAGAGAGTTGCCAACAAGTCTGTTGACCCGGGAGTTGCACGCGCGATTCCTTGCGGTTATGGGTTGGTGGCTTTAACTGTAGTATTCGGTCAATGCTGACACCACTTTCAGACTTGATAGACTCCGCAGCAAGAGTATCAGAGCTATCCCGACTCGTATCAGAACTTCCACCTCCCAACTACGCCCTCCTCCGTGCTCTCACCGCCCACCTGATTCTAATAGTTAGCAACAGCTCGACGAACAAGATGACTCTACGTAACATCGGCATTGTCTTCTCCCCCACTCTCGGTATACCAGCGGGGATCTTCTCCGAACTCGTCAGTCATTTCGGAGCCATCTTCGATGATGACCCAGAAGGAGTCGCCGGTGAGCCCTCAGTTGAAGGAGGGGCCGAATCCGCGTCGGCGTTGTCTGTGCCAACGGGAGACGGAATGGATGAGACTGTTAAGCGAAAGAGGAATAGTCTGCTGTATCAAGCTCAAGGCGTGGACGCCATGCTTGGTCTGGCTGGCAGGTCGCTTGATCCGAGTGAGTCCCACCAGTCGCTCTGCCAAATGAACATGCTGACATCGGCATTTCTGATATTTCAGCATGTGAAGATTCCGCGTCGGAGATGTCGGCAGACGACAGATCGTCCGACCTCCACTCGATTGCTTCTTCAGATAACCTCTCCATTTCCGCGCCAACATCTGCATCTGCCTCCGCATCAGCACAAGCGCAAAGTCCAGGCGGACCCGTGACTCCCCGAGCGGAAGGTCAATCTTCTACTACATCAGCCAGAAGAGCGAAAGCTGCCGTTAGGGCTGCGGAGAGAAACTTGGACGTGGGACTTCATGGCGAAGGGACGCCGAGAGCTAGCGGTAGTGATGGTGGTAATGGTACTGCCAGCGCATCAGGAAGAGGGGGTACGGGCGCATTGTCCGTTGGTCCAAGACCTGAAGCCGATGTCCCTGGACCCAGTCCGCGGAGGAGAGAGATGTCTACCGCTTAAAGTGCCGCAAGTCTCAATGGAATGCTTAAATAGGGTTTATCAAGCTATCAATACATCATGATCGAAGTACATCGAAATTGTAGAGTTGTCATGCTATTTGGGTTTCTCGCTATGATGATATGAGATTCAGCGCAAGGCTCAAGATAACAGTGAATGACTGCGAAATGTGAATGTAAGGACCACTTTGCGACCTGTGATAAGGGCTGCGGTTCTCATCGAGATGATCGAGTGATGGCATATACCTTGCCAAACCAAAGGGATTACGAGGCGAGAGTGACCGTCGCTGAAGGGGCGCTATCGGGACTAAGGCTTATCCGTGTTCGTAGGTATGAAGTGGGGAACTGGATCTGCAGTAATGAGCATAATCAGTTTACCAGACAGCCTAAAACTCAAAGGCTGGAATCTAATCGGAAACGGAGGCTTACTGAAGTAGGAGGCAGGGGGTCTGCCTGGGCCCAAGTGTCCACAGCGTCGAGCCAACGTGCGGCCCGGACGATCATTTGCAGGCCCCATCTTTCTTGCTCTGGAGTATGAGGAAGTGAATGAGATGGTTTAGCCTTGTTCAAAAGCGGACATCGGGCGAGGTCTTGCCGAGTCGGCGGATCAGTGAGGTTCGTTAGCTCGGTGCGCTGTCAAGGTCGCCAACCAGCAAGGGTCAGCTTCGCCATTGTCTATAGCCACACGTAGTCGAAAGGTTATTGAGGGGCATAAGCTGTACGTAGATAGAGTCCTTACCTTTTCCGTCGCGGAATCCTGAGCAACAGCACCGGTCAAGCCCCCGCCGCCGTCGATACCGCTGTTGCGAGCGACACCAGGCTCGTCCTGGTCGTCGGAATCGGTACGGGCCGCGCAAGTGACACCAGGCTCTGATGGGGTGCTTGATTCCTTGGTTGTACTACTTGCCGCCGAAGCCGAGACGATGGGAACTCTGACGAAAGTCGGCCTGGGTCTCTTAGCTGGCTCGACCTTTGAACCAGCTGATCTTCTTCTTTGCTTTGTCTGGCGCTTGCAGTCGTCAGTGAAACTACTTTCCGCCGAAGCTGGTCCTGCCCCCTGTGTGCAGTGGACGGTGGAGGACAGAGCTCCTGTAGCTGCTGTCGCCGGTGCTGTAGTATTGTCTTTCATCGCTTCGAGCAATCGGGCTGGAAGAGCAGGGATCTTGAAGACCGCCGGCGCAGTCATCGCTCTTGTCTGCTTGTTCCGATCCGACTTCGCGGCTCGCAGCACTGGCACTTGGCTGCCTTTCTTTCCCCTCCCGTTGTTCTCTGCCGCTCTCTGACCTTGGGCGCTGTTGCCGCCTCTCGTTGTTTTGCTCATCGCGTGTATGTTTGCCGCACTGGTCCTTATCCGCATGATCGTGCTGGAGGGTATCGGCGGAGGCAGAGTAGTGGTGGGTCCGGCTATCAGCTTGCAAGCGGCAGAAGGACGAGCTTGAACATCGTGAAGAGCTTGGACCGTCTGAGTATCTTGACGATGCGCACCGTCGTCCTCGTTGCTCAGCACAGTAAGACTGGGTACACTTGACTGCCTGACGTCTTCACGGACGAGCGGCACACCTACACTGGCAGTATTGTCGCCTTGCTGGGTGTAGGGTGACCCGTTAAGACGATAGGCAACACTATCTGGCACGTTGAGGTTGTCCTGGCCCGCTTGACGGAGGGCTGCCTCCGCAGCGCCTTGTGAGCCATTAGGATCAGCAGCGCTACGGCTGCCTTCTTCTGGTCGATCTGCGGTATTTTCCGCTTGTTGGGTAGCAATGAGTTGATCGTCAAGTGCAGTTTCAAGCTCCTGAGCTCGATCGGACAGCTGTGTCTCGCCAATCACACCAGCTTGAGAGGCGGTGGGAGCAGCCGCAACTTCTGCGTCTGCGATTGTCAGCTCGAATAGCTTCGTTGTGCGTGTGTTGAGCTGCGGAATCTCAGCCATATCAGGGGCCCTTGTGGCCGAGTCCCCGAGTGAGGGCCGACCATCATTTCGCTGATGCCAGCCAGCGCACACTTGACTTATGCGCGTATCACGCTCGTCGCTATCTAATGGGACAATGGCTGCTGCAAACGTGGCGGATCCTTGAGGATGCACGGTGATCTGTTGCCCGATTTGCTCGTCCCCGACACTTGCTTCATCATTTATTACCGTCTCAACAGCTGGTGAAGGGAGATGGGGTCTTTTGTACTCGCCCAGGACAGTCTTTAGCAAGGCCATAGTCTGTTTCACACCCAAAGCGCCATCGTCATGGACGAGTGACCTGCTCGACTCGCTCGTGATTGGCGAGACGATAGGCGATGGTGGATCTGAGAACGTCGAAGGGCTGGACTCTACAGGTGACGGTGGTGACGGCGGAGACGGTGGCTTCGGTAAGGGTTGTGCGGGACCTCGTGGGGTTGGTGAGGGCGGAGCGGAAGAGAGTGGCGACGAACTCGCCGAAGCGCCTGTGGGCGAGAGTGAGACCCGCGCTTGTTCTCGCTTGTGTGTTCGAAAATCACCCAAATCTGCTTTCGTGATATAACAACTTGACGCTAAGGCAGTATCGAGGCGGGCCAACTCGATCCGCTGCCTCTGCCTCTTGACTCGTGGCTGAGGGTGTGATAGTCGGCTTCCGTCCCAGTCATTCCTCGCGACTGCCTTTACGGCCACGGCCAGATCAGCGGTTTCCGCGACCGCGTCCATGCTCGTAACAGCCCTCTTGCGGCTGACACAAGCGGAGCGCCTGATATCTTGGTTCTGGAGGGGTAGGGGTGGTTCTGCGTAGTGCGCGGTACTTCCGCTCGATGATGAATTCCCCGTGCGAGTCTGACTCTCAGTCCGAGCTCGCATCGGCGCAGCCTGCTTCGTTCGACTCTTGACAGCCTTGGTGGCGGTGACAAGCCCTCGAGTGGGCAGACAAGTGGTTGCATCAGTGCCGGTACGAGCGCGACGTCTGGATCCTTGTGCTTGTGGCTTTGGCTGTACACTTGATGGCGAAGGGGTGGAGGAGCGG
Organism: Cryptococcus sp. GC_Crypt_5; assembly: GCA_026538355.1. NCBI lineage: Eukaryota > Fungi > Basidiomycota > Tremellomycetes > Tremellales > Cryptococcaceae > Cryptococcus > Cryptococcus sp. GC_Crypt_5. Next base: position 27,468 of record JALPBZ010000092.1, read on the forward strand.
GATCGCTCCATGGTCGATCGGAGGGAGTAGAAGCGCCCCGGGACTTCAGAAAACACTGCGGTGCGTTGCGGCGGCATCTTGCTTTCTTGCTTAGGAGGACGTTGTGAGAGTGGGAGCAGGAGAGGGACAAGACTCAGGTACAGGTGCGGTGTCCTGTGTCTTGATGAGTCAGGTGGACAAGGGGGGAGATGGGGCACTTTATTCAGGTCAGAACTTGAAAGAGACGGGTGCGTGGCCTTGGACAGGCTGCAAGATGGAGGCTAGGAACGTTGAGGAGGACAAGATGGACAGTCTTATCATACGAGGGTGAGTGAAGAAGAGGGAGCAAGAGAAGGAAGGACTGAAAGAGCTACGTGGCATGATGGAAGAATGACCACCGTGTCGTGGTGTGTCTGTGCGCAACCCCAATTCGACAATCTTTGATTGCGAGTTGTCAGTATGCAATTGACTGTAGGAGACAATGTGAGGACGTTTATTGTCAGATCTATGCTTCAGTGAACAAGGAGAGCGAGGAAGTCCTGGTCATATCATCAGATGTCATCTGTGGTTTGCTGTCGATCACCTAGTCGTCCACGCGAGGTCAGACACTGCCTATAGTAAGTGGTCCTGGGGCCTTACACCACAATCAGTTTGCCACCTAGACCGAATCAGTACTCAGTCTATGCTCAGATCATACATGCCATCAACCCTTGTCGTACACTACATGATAATCGCTAAACCCCTCTTCTGTGGAGAGATCGCTTTATACGTCCATTGTCGCTCACTCAAATCGGCTCCAGACCTTCTCCCACTCGTTTCGGCCGCCAGTTTCAATCACGTCACCATGGCACGGGATGATCCTATCCCATTTGGCAGCGAGGATAGGTTGGACCTCCTTCTTGAACAGCCTGCGAACGAGTCCATGGTCAGTGACATGCTACCCTGTATGATTGGAAGACAGGGGATAGACTATCACGCACGCCTTGTCTTTGGTGATGGCTCCCGCCATGAGATCGTGCACGGCTCCACCTGGGCTCATGCCCTTCCCTGAACCGAGCCACTTGAACAATGTCGGCAGTCCGCCCGCTCGAGAGTATTGCTCAGTGGGAGGGAGATTGAACAGGAGATCAGCCTCGAGCATAGTCCCGGAAGGGTGGTGGATAGCCGCAAGCTCGAAGTTCACGTGCGCCGAGACTTGGTGAAGCGAGATCTGCATGGTGTAGACGTTAGTCTTCGGCCAAATATAGATTGTTCGGTTGTGTAGTACGATGACCACATACCTCTGGCTCGAAGCCGTACTTCTGGTCTTCTCCTGCGTGGCCGCCTCCGAACAAACCCGCCCACTTGATATCGGGCTTCTTCTCACCAGCGGGAGCGACACCGATGGCCCTACAGCACGACAAGGATTAGCTCTGCACGATGTTTTCCTCGAGCACTGCAGCCGCAACAAAAGCACGACTCACTGAGCAGTAGGATAGGTCTTGGTAAATGCCTCGATATGCAAAGTGTGCTCCCCATCTGGCGTAACGAGCCACTTGACCTCTCCAAGCTCAGCAAGCGCTTCGATGGTTGCTGGCGTAGGAGGTGTGGAGACGTAGACTAGGACATCGGCTGGAGGGCTGCCTCCCGTCGAGGAAGGAGAGGGCTGGATAGCGGTTTCGGTGACTGTAGGTCGGGTCGAGCGGGGGATACGAATAGCCGTTGATCGGCCGCCGATCGGGAGGACACCGCCGCGAGTCTATTCAGTAGCCAGATTATCATCAGCGATTAGTGAGGTGCACCCGAGGTGGCGAGATAGCTGATACGCACAAAGGGAACTGAGAAGGTCACTATATCTTGAGTGACCTGACGAATAACGAGGGTCTTGTCCGTCTCATCCGTGGATTTATCCACCATCGAGGCGAAAGTGGTGCTGCTCATATTGCGTCGAAGTGAAGGAAACAATGCGCGACTGCTGGTTGTTACTGTGCAGCCTGATCTCAAGCAGGTTACAGGAAAATGAAGATGGAGTGTTATGATGGGCTATAGCTTTCTGGTCACTGACGTGTATTTGTAGAGATGTGGTTGAGAAGCGACGAATGCTATTGAAAGCAGATTGAAATGGATGGTGAGATCCGGAACAGAGATGTCGAAACGTAAATAAATGGCGACGTCATTTGTGAGTCACTTCGAACTCGACGCTTGGCACATTCTCACCCGTTACTATCAATCACATGGGACAGGAGAGCAGATGCTACGTGAATATACCGGGTGAGATGCAAACATGCATAACAACCGCACTCATGCATATACATAGATCGATGTTGTCAGGATAGGCCAAGCTCGACGGATCTCTCTATCAGTTATTGTAACCTCACGCGGTATTCGAGTGTTCTTTTTAAATCGATATCGAAGTCGCGTCACTCAGCATTATCACACCAAATACTATCGGTAGAGATGGACGATAACAAGATCTCGATCTCATGGAGTGATGGCGATCAAACGGCAGGGAAGATCACAGTGTCTGACGTGTCAACGCGTCATGAATACACTGTCATAAGCGCCAAAAACGGTGTGAAACCCAAAGGGTTGATGGAGATACTTAGCAGCGAGAAAGCAAGAATCAAAATCTACGGTCAACGCGTAAATATGGGCGACGGGGTATCACGGCTCGCGGGCGAGTGGAAGTATACCAACTTCAAGTCGGGATTACCGGTGGGCACGATGTTATTGCTCATCGTGATGCTGTTGAGTGAGGTATGAATGCCAGTCACATACGCGTTGCCCGGTAGGTGCGGGCATTGCAGCAAATCCGAAGCACAGGATAGCTTACAGGTTTGCAGATGTAGCCGTGTGAAATCAACCGTGTTCCCTGGCCAAAATTCTGTCAACGGGGTCAACGTGAGACGCCGCAGACTCCGGTTTCCTGGCTTCGAGGCGAGTACGCGGACGAAAGATCGTGGTCAATATAAGACAAGTAGTATACTCCGCTTGGTGACGAGCTGTATAGGTGGCAATCAGAAGTTGCAGATGCTGGAGCGAGCCTGACGGGGTCAGTTGTGTTGGATCCTTGCACGGCGGCCGGCTGGGGTAGCATAAAGACAGTGACGACTGTGACAAGAGTCTCACTAGCCGGAAGCAGAAGTACATGACGATGCAACCCGCTTGAAAGCAGGTTCTGGTCTCAACAAAGATTGCGCGAGCGGTCCGCCCGTTCGGTGTGTTTGTAGGGTTCTTTTACCGAGAGTGACACCAGCGTCTTGGGAATGGACTGCATAGGAAGCCTCATATGTTGTTCATCCTTTCCAGCAGGATTTGCTACAAGCTGGCAGACGTGTTGCATACAGTGCCGTGCTGGGCTACACTCCATCAATGGGTCGGTACCATAAAGCTCGTTGACACTCTGCTTCACTCCTGTATCTCAACAACATCGACGGAATCAGGCCACTGGTGCCCCACAGTCCGACGGAACAAAGGTTGACTCGGCAAAATGGTTGAATCACTCAACATTACTCGAACATCAGCAGTAGTCTCGTCCTCTTCATTCCCGCTCATGCATGTGTTGGACCTCAATACCAACCTCCAACCTCCATCCTCACCCTAGCTCATCCAGCGTAAGCACAATGGCCGACCCAGGGCCCTCGTCCTCGCCGCTGGTATACTGCAAGTAAGCTCCCATCCTCTTCCGTCCTCCTCGAGCCCCTCCTACTTCCCCACTCAACCAGGTGAAAGCGCACTGATGCAAGCTACTTGAACGCAGATGGGATCACTGTTCCCATATATCCACGACTTTCGAGGAGTGGGACCATCATTTCGTGGTGGACCATATGGCGTACGAGAGAGCGGTCGATTATCGGGGACGTCAAGTGCGCAGAAGAGCTGATGGGGTCAAGGAGCTGCTTCCTGAGGAGTTTGTCATGGGAGGTGAGTAAAGTCTCTGGTTTGACTCCTACATATGTGTTTTTCGATTGTTAGATGTCGGCGTGGACTACCAACTGACAATCTGCCAGACGAGCTCCCGCTCCAAGCAGATCCAACGCATCCATCGCAATCCGGCGATCCAGATACGACCACAACAACCATAACGACGCACTCGCTCTCACACCCCTTACCGCCCTCATTCCAATCTCTTCCAGACCCACCAGCATCAATGCCTACAGATATGATACTTCCGCCTCGCTCCCAAGATCGAGATACCGAGATGGACTTGGACTTGGACGATGAACCGCCTTCAGCTGATTATGGGTACCCTTACACATCGTACCTCAGGAGCCGATCTACTTCGCCTTCACCGTTGATACACTCGCTGCCACACGAGCAGCCCGCAGCGTCTGCTTATGCGTCTACATCTGGGTCTGGGTCAAAGCACGACATGCCTCCGCCAGATGGTCCCTCGCGAACCACACGAAACGCTACTCCCCCTTCATCCTCATCATACCCGGCCCAGTCTCAGTCAGAACCCAGACCACCTCTGCCCACCTCTGACCCAGCAGCTCAACCTCAACCTCGCACTCCTGCTCATGGAGGCGATTACCGCGCTACCCCAGCTCACGCTAACACACATACATCCTTCGTCTCGCCTCTGGATTCAATCTTCTCCATTGCTCCGGGCCAGAGTCAGCAGTATTCCTATTCCACACCTTCCTCGTCCATCAATACCTCCAACTCAGGAACGAGCGCTCCGGCATCGGGGCCAATACATCAGCGTCCAGGACACCAAGATGAAAGCGGTACAACAAGTCAACAGAGCCCACAAAACCTCGGATCTCACTCCACATCCTCCTCGGTACGGTCACAACTCCAGCATCAGCCACAACGCACACCGTCTCAGAGTGGGGGTATCGCATTGCACTTTGGTGCTGCGCTAGAAGGCGTAGAGGGGGGCTCGCCCCTGGCCAACAGACCGGCTACGAGACCGAGACAGTCTTCGAACGATGGCGTGGGCTGGGAATGGGGTGGCAGGCGGTGAGCGGAGAGCGCAAGCGGTGAGGCGGGTCTGTCGCACGGGTACACCAATTAACTGGAGCGGTTGTCACTTGAACAGGACAGCGGGTGGCTGAAAGCTGTATGATTGTCGATGTAGATCGTCTTGAGGCTAGTGTGACCATTGTCACTCATATAGAACAATGCGACATCAGTCTTGAATGACTTGTGTGAATAATGCGGTTTGCATCTTGGCATGAGGGAGTGACGACCGCACCGAATGAGCGGTACTTGTACGTGCGAACGGACGTTGGTACAATTATTATTTTGTTATTCATGAATATGTACAACATATACATACAACGGATGTGATAAAGATAGGGTAAAAGTGAGTAATCTACATCGGATAGGTATCTCGTACAGATTTCGTTATCGTATCACTTTCGTAACGTCGTCAAAGCCATCGAAGATCGTCAACTCTCTCGGCGAACCGCCAGGGTCCGTCCCTCCTCACTCTCAGAGATATCACCGTCATCATTCAGCCTATCTCGCACGTAGTCTTCTCTCACTACACACCTCACTTGTCCTCGTTCAAATCCAGCTTCTCAATCTGCGCTGCCACTTTCTCGATTGTATGAGCAGAGTCTAGCTCGCTCGTTGATGCAGGGATTGCCGTTGGCGTATTGACCCCTCCTGAGACCGAGGATAGAGCCGCCTCGAGCCTCCTGCGTTCTCTCTCCTTCTGCCTTTCGGCGATATACGTCGCTTCCTCCTTCCTTTCTTCCAATTGCTGAGCATACACTTTCGTGTCGCCCCAGTACTCGAGAGCAGCTTGGGCGCGCGAATTAAGGGGCTCTGGGCGAGATGGGTCGAGATATGACATATTGGTCCTGCCGGCCGCAGAGCTAGAGGTCGCAGTGGCGCCAGCGATCTTGGGTGCAGGCGTGCTGGTATCGGTGGCAGGGTGTGTCGGAGCGATAGCGACACTGGTCGTAGCGCTAGGCAATTCTGAGGCCGTCTTACTAGCAGAGACGGGTGTCTCGGTGGATGTCTCGGGCGAGACGCGATACTGCGCCCACTGCGACTCGTTCTGCAACCACAGGTAGAACCGGCCCACAGGTCTGGCCCGAATCGCATTCTTGCTGTTGGGATTCGCCGCACAACAGACTTTCTCTCGATCTCGATTGACCATGCGGATCAGCGCGTGTGCAGCTAGCGAGCGTGAAGTACGCGTTTCTGAGCTTGGTACATCGTTGTCGCTCTCCGCCGTACTGCTCTTCTCGCCTGAGTCGACTACCGGATGAGTTGGTTCCTTCTTGCTATTTTCTTCTTCGGAGTTCGGGCTTGAGAGCGGGTTATCGCCTCTTGAGACATTTGTCAACCAGCGCCAAAAGTCCTTTTCACTGTCGAAGTTCTCTCCCTGCCATTGTGCCCAATTGAGACCGAACCACTCGCAGAAAGCGACTGGGTCCAATGTCAAATGCACTTCAATTGGTGGAATACCAAGGTATGGTGAATGGCGGAGGGCCAAGTGGTCCATGTGTAGAGCGAATGTATGGGACAACTGAACGAGCATCCGACCAACAATGAGCGTTGTAGCGCCATAAGAGGCGATGAATGCTGTCCATTCAAGGCTTTCGGGCGGTGTCATGATCAAGTCGAACTGGTAGAACTGCTCATACAACACGCACAGTCAGCTGTACTATTTTCCAGATGTAGGTGCGACCTATCGCACCCACCTCGTCACCTTGGACGCCCAGCACTTCTGTTGGAAGCTTGAAGCTCATCACTTCGCCCCGACGTCGCCACGCCGTTGCTCCCGTGACGACCATAACCCGAGCGCAAAGGCTGCGGATATCCGCAAGGAGCTGGGGGTCCACTGGCTTCTTACCGCCCATGATGTGGATGTGTCCCGCACTGGCGTACGGGTCTTGCGCAACAACCAGTATCCCAGGCTTCATATCGGTAGACTCGGGCGCGACGATAGGAGCAGCCGCAGACGCAGCCGCAGACGCGGCAGCAGCAGGGATCCACTCTTCTTCACCTGACACGATGGGTTGGGTCCATCCGCACAAAACGTCCAAGTCGCCATGATCGACCTTTTCGCCTAAATGTCTAGGCACCCGGAGACCTTGGAAGCATTGCATAGATGTGAGTCTGGGTAGGAGGTGAGCTTGAATTGCGAGGTACTGCGCTTGAGAAAGACGCGCGGCGGGGGTGGGGAAGGCGTTGCCGCCCATCGTGGTCGTGCGCGTGGGGGCGTGGGTGTGATAGGTCGACTGATCGATAGAGCAGGTTTGATTCACTGGCTTTAGCGAGAAGTTCGTGACGATGAAAATTGTTCGAGACTGATCGGCTCCGCAGAGCCGGGGGGCAGGACTGTGAATGATGCAATGAGTCTCGTGTGAGCTGGGGCGGATCGTGGCTGAGTAAGTAAGATCACTCACGAGAAGAAATGGCCGACGAGAACGACGAGACCTGCTCTTGTGTTGACTTGGCGGTGATCGGAGAGAGGTTTCAGCTGTAATATCGGATATGTCTTGAGATCTCTCTCGTTAGACAGTGTGAGTAGCAGTAGCTGAGATATGATTGCTCGGATAAGCTACGATAGGCGAGGATGGTATGATGTGAGATTGGTCGCTATGTTGATCACAGACAGCGGGGAGAAAGCCTCGAGGACGGGGTGCGCGGTGAGAAGTGTCTCGCACTGTACCAAGAGTCGGATTGCGGAACGTGGTAGGACAGAAGATCGCGCGCAAGAGCGAGCCAGAGGATGAGAGTAGATGAAGTGGAGATAGAAGCGATGAGTTTGATGAAGATGTGAGAGATGATGGGTGAGAAGGATTATGTGAATGAGAGAATGAGAGAAGGAGAGAAGGAGAAAGGATCGTTAGCCAGTACAATCAGCATCATCATTATCTGCGTCAGTGTCATTGGCATTCGTGATCGAGTCGAGTCGAAACCTCGAGGCATGAGGTATGATGAGGTATACAGACCGCTCTGCTTCTGCCCGCACTCCACTTGAAACCCAGATCAACCCCGTGTACACGTTGCTGATACGCGTGCACACAATACACAGCACACAGCGATGGTCCAGAACCTATGATGTTGGCTATGTGGATGATAGTAGTACACGAGGATGACGAGCGGACAGTCGAATCAGCAAACCACTCGAATCCACCTCCACCTCGACATCATCACTTGGAATAACACACCGACACGGCGTACGAGCACTGTAGTAATCGAGTACATTGCATTTCATGCATGGTTCGACGCTTTGAAACCGATGGAGATGGAGAAGGAACGGTATATGAGTAAAAGCAATTTTCCACGCCGACGTCCCACTACATCTATCCTTGACACCACTACCCCTGCGACACCGCTCCCGTCATTTCCTCGTTGCAGCCTGCGTAATCACTGATGCCCATCTACAACTATTGCGGCGGGCGGAATCTACAGTCAATGTGTCAAGTCAGCATTCCACTACCTTGAGTCTCTTGCATGATGAGCCGCTCACCCAGGAGGCATTTGACCAGGAGGGAACATTCCAGGGGCACCAGGGAACGATGGGGGTCGGAATCCTGGTGGCATGCCTGGTGGGAGACCACCTGCTGCGCCTGGGAATCCTGGGGGGAGACCTGAAGGAAGCCCCTGGGGCAATCCTGGAACACCTGGAAATCCTGGAGGAGGTCGTGCGTAGGCCATAGGTCGAGCAGCCATGGCTCCGGGAGCGCCTAGCAAAACAGCCGTCGTTAGCTCGTCAGATTCTACAGGCGCTGCTCCTTGCTGACAGTCTACACGATATGCAGACGCGACGCTACTCACCAGCACCAAGAGGCATTCCTCTGCCAGCAGCCACACCTCTTCCAGGTCCAGCAGCCAGACTCTTCTCCTCTTGTGAAACAGGGGGAGGTCCCTCTACTGTGACGGATACGATGGTTTCTCCACGAAGAATGACCAGACCGAGAGTACGTTTTTGTTGGACACTAGGAGCCGGGTCTGATTCTGATGCGCCCTTTGCCTTCTTTCCCTGTGACGGCGTCAGCACCAGTATTGCTGCCAGACAGAAGGTAGAAATATGTATGACCCACCTTGACAGTCCTGAACTCCTCACACTCTGCAAGCACAAAGTTCATGTGCTTGTCGTATGCCAGCATTTGGCCGACCAAGGAACGCCCGTCGTTGCTGGGAGGGGACAGAGGCGTCAGCACAGATCCTCGAGGTTTCATTTCCGCTAAAGGCACAGCACGACCACCGATCCCACTGAGCTTCTCAAACCCCCGCTGACAGGCTTCGCCCACTCCGCCAAAAGACTTCGGCAACCTTTCACCGCCCCCGCGAACCCTCAACCACACTTCACCTCTACCTGCACAGGGACAATCCACCCGTCCAAAGGCCGTAGCTTAGAGAAGAGACTCACAGAGTGACCTTGAGCCTATAGTGAACCAGAGTCACCATCTTGGAGTGTTTTGCTTTAGGAGCTATATCGCATAGCGTATAACGAAGCGCAGGTCAGCTCTGCGTGGACGACAAAGACATTTCGGGGACTCGGGACTCACGAGGCTGTATATTGGATTGTCGTATCAACGTATTGATAGTTCGTGGGGGGCGGGGACAATTGATCAGCTTTGTCCTCGTCTTTCCTCGCGTGCCGTATCAGTCTCTCGTCGCTCGACACTCCTTTCCTCCGTCCTTGCTGAGAAGGCGATCTCGCTGATCCGCCAGATCCCGTCCAGATTCATCCTCGCCCTCCCTGCCCTGCTCGCCCTGCACGGCTCTAGTCCGCCCGACCCGTTGCCTCGCCGAGACCAACAGCGTCTCGTGCTCGCTCTTTGAGCAATCTCAACGAACACGGTACTCGCTGTCCCGCATCGCGCCTGAGTCCACACCTCCATCGTGCCTCCCCTCGCATCCACGGAAATTATGTTACGTCCTCCGCATCGCACTTCTGATATCTAGTGATGCTAGATTCCACGAGATTGAGGCAGAGTAGGAAGACGACATACCATATTGATCAACTAATTCCTATCTTCTCCTTTTCCAATTTCTCAATCAATCACGCAAAGTTGCTTTTCGCGCCGAGTCGAATTATACCGCGAGGTCGAGCCGCGTGTATCTACCTGATGTTGTGCGAGGTAGCGATGACGATGAAGTACGTGTCTGAGATACAATCAACAAATGATAGTGCCAAATGTTCAATTGACTGTGTGTAGGAAGTAACAGCGAAGACGTCTCTCTGCTTACTCGGAGATATAGACGGCGTTTCTACAAGTGTGGCACTCTCGCTTTACATGCTTGCAAGCAATACCTTCATTGCTCGATCAAGTCGATGTGCAGTCGAGTAGATCGTGTTCTGTCCTGTGTCAATGCATTGAATTGCTGGCAATCATGCTACAAACATGTGTCGTGCTGCGAGAGCACCATGTGCCACCCGATATCTAGTGTAGTGGAGTAGTATCTACAACTGATGAGACGAAAATATGCAATTTGTATCCTCCTCAATCCCTCTACCTCTCTCTCGAAACCCCGTTGTTGCTCCTTGGCCACAGCATCCATCATGCTACTTTGCGAGTTCTAGAGATCCAGCCCGACTCCCCCAACACTACCTCAGGCCTTTGGCGGAAGACCCTTGAATATGATTGAAGGCGGATCAGACCTCGCAAAGGGGTCGCGACGCATACTGTCATTTCCTCCTGCGGTGATCGGCGCCCTACCAGCAGACGTAGCCGTCGAGGCGGCTGCCGGCTGCGCACTGCCCAACGGTCGGCTAGAGCTCATGCTTGGATTTGAAGAAGAGGAAGATACTCCAGGCCTCGCATCTTCGCCTGGACGTGCCCAGGCCATGGGAGACCAGGCATTCCACCGTGCATCCGCTCTGCCGAAGCCTAGTATTGACGGTGGATAAGGAGCGGAGCGATTCTGCGCTGACGCTGATGCCGATGACGTATTGTGTGCTGAGGCGGAAGGTGCAGTGGTGTTTGATGATGAGGTTGGCGTCCGCATCTCTCCTCGTGACGACGGAGCAGCGCTTTCGCGAGATTGCCGAGCACGCACATCGTGCGGCATTGCCGATGAGCTGGACGATCGGTTGTCGGTAGCTGTTGAAGTCGTAGTGGAAGCCAGATTTCGATTCGCATACATCCGAGTGGTAGCGTCCGGTGGTAGAGGATCATGCTTGTGTGACTCGATGGGTCTTGTGTCTGACCGTGTGGGCTGAGAAAACGTTTGTTGTTGCTTAGCTGCGCTGCTTGGTAACACCGATCGATGTCCACCAGGATCTCTGTGCTGAGGCGAAGAAGCAAAAGAGCCGCCGAAGCCGACCGCGGGTTTCCTGTCCACGAGCCTAGTGTCTACCTGTCCTGAGTAAGACGAACGATTATCGCTCGGCAGCCTGTCCGATGGTGCTCTATCCGACCGGGGGTTGTTAGACGGCGGAAGATTGTTGGCGAAACTGTACTGCTTTGCAGCTGGCGTATTTGTGCCCGTTGATTGTGGCTGTGATAGCAAGTTGCGCTGAGGAGAACGCGGACGGGGCTGAGTACTAGAACTTGCGTAGGTCGAGCGATTGCCGTCCATTGCCACACTGCTGGATGGATAGGTTTTGCCGGACGAATGACTTTGAGGTAGAACGTCTTGTTTTCTGTCCGATCCCGATCGAGACGGGCCTGCATTGGACGAGCGAGGTAGTCCATCAAGAGGATTTGTCGGAGGTACTGATGATGTGTGGCGGCGTTTATGCGAGGACTTCGAACCGGGAGGTGGAATATCCATGTCCTTGAAATCCACCTCGATCTCGTCCCATGGAAGGAGCTCAATCTCATATGGCTCATCGCGCCGCAGCCTCGTCTCTCCTCGAACCATGACCGGTATGAGCGGCATCTGATTTCTGGACAGTAGAGCCTCGTCGCTGAAGTTCCAACCGCCCCCTCCACGTCCCGTACGCAGACAAGGCAAGAAGTAGGGATTGCGACGAAGCGCTGCTCGCTCTGCAGAGACGCGAGCCATCTTATGCCGGTTTTCCAAGACAACCTCATCAACGAGACTTTCGCGTTTGTCCTACGCAGCGCGACCGGGTCAGCTTCCATGGTAGCACAAAAGTTTTCACGCCGGGCTCACCTTCCAATCTGACCGATGTACCTTGACGTCATGATCACGCATCTTCTGGAAATCGGCCATTTGCGCTCTATATGTCGATGATTAGATTCTCTGTCTTCAAGACAAGCTGAAATGAGAACTCACTCGTAACGTGCCTGGCCCCACACAAGCAGATTGGAGCGACGGCGAGCGAGCTCTTCCCACAACTCCAAGAGCTGGGGATGAGTATCGCCCATTAGTTGATCGAACTGCGAGTCGAGACTCTCAATAGCTCTGCGCTTGGAATCAGCATCTGCTTATTCCATGACAAGGGGTGACATACTCGTCAATCATCTTGAATTTCTGCTGCTGCTTCGCCACGGCGACAGGATCATCTGGATCCACTGCATGGGCACCATGTGTTAGCGTTGATCGGAATTGTCGAATGACACAGATCTCTCACCTTCCCCTTTCTTCAACCATTTTCTCTTCTTCCTCGGCATTCTTTTCGCCGCTTCCAAAGCGTTATGCTCATCATGCATCTGCCTGTCATCATCATCTCTCATTTCATCCCCGTTGGCGGCCTCTGCGGCGTGCTCTTGTAAATTGACAGATGTCTCCCTTTCCGGCTCTTGCTTCTGTACGTCCGTGACCTCTGCTTGTGACTCTTGCTCTTGCTCTTGCTCCAATTCTGCCTCCGGCTCTGGTTCTTCTGCTTTTCGCTTCATACCCAATACCAACCGGATGATGTTCTTCTTCTTAGGCTCTTCTACAGTTGTTTCCGGGGTCAGGGACTGGTGACGATCGCCAAAATCGTCGGGCTCGGCGGAATCACGAGTATCAGGGTCTTTCAAGTCTTCGTCGTCTTCTTCTTGTTCTTCTTGTTCTTCCTCTTCTTCCTCCTCCTCCTCCTCCTCCTCTTCCTCCTCCTCTTGAATGTTCGCTCCGTCGTGTCCGTTAACCGCTTCTTTGACAGGCGATCGTTGGGAGACTAAGGGCTCCACTTCCGCCTCGGCCGCAACCTCGTCAGCGTCCTGACTCTCATCGTCTTCTCCCAACTGGAGACCGAGAACGGCAACGTCGTTGCTCGACTCGGAGCTGGTGCTCGTGCGTCCACCTCCTCTAGACTGGCGGCTGACGATGGCGCCATTGATGGCTGTAACGCCCTTTTCTGGGGACTTTTCGGCACGTGACGTGCTTCGCGACAAGCTACGTCTTGATCGTGTCGACATGGCGCTCGAGTGGGAAGTTGTGGTGAGGACTGGGGAGAGGGAGCGGTACGGATCCCCTCCTCCACGGGTGCGACGGGTCTGAGTAGCGCGCGTAAGATTCCGTCGAGACGAGGTAGACGTGGAAGCACTGGCAGGCTCCGGGACCGTCGGAAGAGATGTGACTGTATGTGGTGAAAGTACAACGGACGAAGACATCATCTGTCAAGCGACAGAATATGCTGTTGCAGCGTGCTCGATATGCGAGCCAGGATCGAGTAGGCTGATGTTGGAGAGCGTCACAGATCAGCTTGATTCGCGTGATGATGTTGAGATGTGAACACGATCTATGATAGAGCAAAGGAAGAAAAGTCGAAGATGTCTAAAGCAACGGTGATGGAGTGAATCATCGCGTGTATATCGCTGGAATGTTGCGTGATAGTGTGCACGACGATCATAAGGTGTAATGTGTACACGACAAGGTGTGTGTCTTTTGAAAGGAGGGGATTACCGACAATCAGAGTGTTCTACTACCGAGAAGTGGAGGGCAACATGCTCCGCCAGTGCAAGCGAGCAAAGGCAAACAGCAAAGTGAAAGGAGAGATGGGATCAAAACTGGGGCTCCATTCGGTGTTCAACCATTATGTAATGTGAAAACATTCGGCTTCCTGATTACAGCGGAGAAAGAACGAGCGCGACGAGTGGTGTAACAAGGGCACAGGCAGAAGCGTTGAAGAGCAGCCTTGACCGGTCTTCCACGTGTCGCGCCGCTCCGCTAACGCACAAAATAGTCCGAGTGCAGAGCAGTGGAAACTCGATAAAAGGAAACAGATGGTGAAGGCGTTTTTGTCTTGTTCAGGGACAGAAACTCCGGAATCGATGGGATTCAGGGTTATTATGTACGGTATCAGACAAAAGAGAGAGTTTGGAGTTTGGTAAATTGAAATCTCGGTTGAGCAATCAAGCACGAGGCATAGTCGTGGTCATGACCACGAGAAACAAAAAGCGGTCACTCCACATGCAAACACGAGATCTGGACGCGGGTGTACGTCAAGCAGAAAGGTGGATAGAAGGGAAGAAAGACAGCCGTGTGCAAAGATTGGGAAGCATGCAAAAATGACAGCGCAGATCATCCGGTCATATGCTAAGCGGCAAAAAGCCAAGTGAAAAACCCTGGGTGGAGGTAGCACCCCCGCGACCACATCATCAGGCTCACCCAATGACATGGTTGGCGGCTGGATCTGAGAAGATCTGGGTATCATGGTAGATACTGATGCGTGCAAATGCAGCACAATGCAGTACAGCCAGGATGCGATATGGATGCGACACTTGCAATAATGAGAGGACTGATGATGGAAACAAGAGCGAACGGATAGAAGGATGAAAAGGGTCGTGCGCAAGCAACAAGGCAAGAAAGGAAGAGAGGCAACTTGTCGTCGGGCGATGCTACTCACCTTGGATGACTATGATGGTTTGATGGTTGCGATGCGTGTTGAGTAATGCGATGTACTGGACGCGAGTCAGCGTGGATGCATTGTTGTCATGGGAAAGGTGGACGAAGTGATGCAACTCGCGTCGCCGGGAAGGAGTGGAGATGGCCGTTCGCCGTTTGTCGTATGATTGGTGTGTAAAGAAAGAGAGTGGCCTTGCATACGAATGCGTGTGCAGAAGGGGGGAGCAGAGCACAATGAAGGATAGTGGGATGGTGGGTGGATGCAGTGTATGAGGAGAATGCAAGAAGACAAAACTCACCGATCTGCTTTGCCTGGTCGGTTTCTATGTGAATGACCGACGTTGCGATAACTATCTTCTTCCGCAGAGTCGACGATGAGTGAAGAGTCTATCGTAACGAAGAAGCAGACGCGATGCGTGTAGTAGGGATAGTAGCGAAAGGCGATGCTACCGTGATATCGTTATGCACGATGATGGTCGAGTATGATTTTGGATTGGATTGGATTGGAATGCAACTTGCGACTGCAGTGGGATGGTGGGTTCTCGGATGTGGAGGTTTTTTCGCTCGCCCCTGTCCCTCTTCCAAAAGCAAAAGCAAAAGCAATTACTTCGCCGCGCCGACTTACGATTCACGTGGTTTGTCTGTGCGTCAATGCTACGCCTATGTAGGTATGGACGTATGCAAACAGGTAGGTCGTTGAGCGGCGAGCGCGATCAAGCAGTGTGGACGGATGGTGATCAGATGGAAAAGGACGGGTCGGGCGGGGGTGAATCAAATGCTAATCGCTTGCATTACAACGACAAGGTTGAATAGACTGTACCACTCTAGATCATCTCCAGCTAGGCACGGGCGTATGCGCCAACCTAAGAGTATCATCTCCCGCTCATCGCCCTCATTCATCATTTCCATGCAGCCAATACCGCGGCGCGACTGCACTACATTAGTCTAACTACGGGCACAGCGTTCGCATCCTCTATCCATCGTCCTCACAGTAGACGTCGCACACGTACTATCGTAATGTCGTACGGTCGTACCGAAAAACAGCAAACAGCCAACAGCAAAAATCGGTGGACCCCGCTCCATGAGCTACAGTACAATGCCGAAATTCAGGGGGTGGGCTGCTCAGGGTAAATACATCATTTCAGGGCTTAGCGACGAGCCACGAGCGATCAGCTCGGTGGAGGTGGTCCAGCGCTTTTCGTCCTGTTTCACTGTTACAATCCTATTCATATCCGTCTTTGTATCCTACAATCTCGTAGTCCTCATGTGACTCTAGTGCCTTACAACTACCATAGCATATAACGTCCACTGACTCATACCATGCTTGGATGCACCGCTAGCCTATATCTGCCCGCCGCCCATCTGGTTCACAAACGCCTCAAAGTCAAAGCCAAACGGATCATTCTCCGAAATCAAGACCGTCCCCATATTATTCTGCCCTCCGATAATCTCCCCTTCCGCACTTTGGTACTCCATGCCCACGCCCATGCCCATGCCTCTGCCAAATCCAAGCGCCATCGAAATATCCATATCCATTCCGTCTCCCATCCCTACGCCGTTCTGAGCGTCGACGTATTCGCGCCCTAGGTCACCCGTACTGGAAGATAGATCCGTCGTGTACTGGACCGGTGATATGGAAGGAACATTGTGCCAAGCTCCACTTCGAGCCGATCCAGTAGCTGACGAGGGACTAAGCGAATTCAAGTACTGCCTTATACTCTCGTCCCCGATCCATGATTGCTGAAGATGTTGCCCCGACGGCACACGATCCTGTTCCGAGTGCGCAGTAGCCACAAAATGCTGCTGCTGGTAATCGGAGTGCTGCTGAAGTTGCTCTTGATGTGATGCAGCGTGATGGGACGGGTATTGAGCATCGTTTGACTGCACGTCCTGAGTCCCTGTCCCAGGGAAAGGCGGCACGATGCCATCGTAGATACCTCGTTCAGCAAGAGTTGCAGATGTAGCCACGGATACACCAGAGTTTGGCGAAGGCGTATTGTTTTCGACGGTATGATTACCAAACTGCGCGCCAGGTAACCCAGAAATGCCATTGCTAGGACTGGAACCTGTTCTTCGGTGTGATGGGGCTGTCACGCGACGCAGTTTCGCCGATCCAGCAAGATGTGTGAGATCGTCCTCCTCGTCGATCGAGCCTGTCGAGGCACTGTCTTTTGTTCGCGACGCTGCGACTAGCGCCTCGTGTGCGCGCTTCCGCAATCGAAGTAGGATCGGAAGACCTTTCTTCGCTCTGCAACCCTCACGAGCGGCAGCAGAAATGTCACAGACGATCGACATGCCATGGAAAGCTGGACTAGCGAATGCGCAAGTAGGCGCGCGGATGACGATTGCAGCACTGTGTAGTCGTACACATGGTCAGCACGACGCTTTCAGAGCGATCGGTGCCACTCACAGGCAAACAGCCGACGAGAAGGCATGGAACCAGAAGAACCACCATCGAGCCACAAGTGACGGGTGATAGATGACCAAGGTCTTGACGAGTTGTACGATGTCTTGAGCACTCTCGAAAAGAGCGACAAAGCTTGGTCCCAGCTTGGATCGAGACGGATCATCCGCTCGATCATTGAGAGCGCGAGCGAACAGAGGTCGGTTGAGCAAGAGGCGCATTTGCGCGATTTGCAACCTAATACCTAGCCGGTGAATGACCTGCAACATCTGAGTCAGTAGATGTAGTGCCCGTGCAAAGGGCGGGACTGACCAAATGAGGGGGAATGCTCTGATCTAAAGGGAGATCCTGAACCAGAACGCCCGGCAACAGCTGTTCCGGAAGGCTCTTCTTGACTGTACACAGCAATCAGCATCGCAAAGCGATTGATAGGGCCAAGGGTACGCACGTTCCCTCAGCTCAGTATCAAGCTGCATCACTGCAGCATGCGAGACAGCGTGCGTTTGAGTTTGCTGATAAGGTTAGTTAGAGATGTCCACCATCCGCGACCGGGACTCACCACATCGATGACTCGTTCCATTAGGCTTAGAAGCTTGTACTATAGGCGAGATGCAGAAATAGTCAATTACCACCCTCTTACAAAGGGGAACAGAGCAGTACCTTGCTTCTATGGACTATAGAGGATGTATGTCAATACAAGATCCTGTGAAGCTGAGAAGTCATTACGCCACTCACAACCATTGTCATCCGACACCAGTTCCGTTGGTTCCGGTAGTCTTGTGTCCGACCACTTCATGCTCGTCGCACAAGGGCTGCAACATAGTCAGAATTGTCACTTATAACATGACCGTTCACTAACCGGCCGAAGCACAGGGATTGAAGGCGATCATAAGTCTAGCAAAACGTCAGCAACTTGAGTGAGAATCGTCCTGTGGTGCTGCTCACCACTAGCTCCCACCACACTTGCCGTCGTTCTTCGATTTCGTACTGAGACAACCCATAGTGCGAGCCATCTCTGTGCAGACCAAGCTGCAAGAGGTGGTCAGCAACAGCTATCCGGATGCGAGATATCACGACATACGCTCTGAGCGACTTTGACTGCTGTGCCAAGAATCGGCCAGAAGACCTCGGCTCCGTTGCCGCCTACAGCTCATGTCAGTTCGGAGTACGCAAATGCAGCGCAGCGCAGAACGTACGCTTATCGTTCAGGATGTATGTTCCCATCAGATGCAATGCTTGAACTGTCGCAGGGCTAGCTTGATCGAGTCCAACAGCACTGATGCAAGAGCGACCAAGCATAAACAACTGCTCAGCACGAGGATGGACTGTTGAGATATCGTTAGCGATCGGGACTGGCCAAATAATGATGAGTACGTACAGGGAGGTCGGTTGAGGTCGAACATGGTCCCAATTGCCATGACGAAGAACACGCATGCTAGCTTGTGCGCATTTGGCTCGGATTCAGTATCGTAAGCGTTCAAGAGATGATCGCCGTCGAACATTAGCCGCGGAATGGGTTGATATCTGTGACATCGTCAGCACGTGTATCCTTCAGTGCGTAGTACCATACTCACTGCCAATTGACGTTCTCCCAATAGCTCTCCACCAGCGCCCTGCCCTCGGAGTCGTAGTCCGGCACTTCGGCGCGCAGGCTATCCAAGTCGACCGCTCCTTCGTCCCCTCCGAAGAGTGGATCCCGCATGCCCAGCGCACTGTCCGGCTCAGTCACCGTAAAGCGAGAATCTTGGCGAGAATGTGTCCAGTTGCCCGTGCCCGTAGCGGTAGCTGGGGGCGTAGCGAGCGGTGCATTGACGGTCGGCGGGGCTGGACGTCTGGTTGCGCGAGGACGACCGCCAGTCGACTCTATAGGACTCCCATCCTCGTCCGAGTCATCTTCGTCTCGGAGATACTCGCTACCCGCAAAACTGCCTACGAACTTGGCTTGACCCTGCTCGCCAATGGTCAAAGTACCGAACGCGCCCTCCACGAGATCATCGTCTTGAGCCATATCATCAGAATCTTCTTCCTTGATGGCCGACTTGGCACTTGGACGAGCAGAGCGAGATGAGGGGCTGTCTCGGGGCGCAAAGAGGTAAGGTGAAGCAAGCAATGGGTGGGGAACAGATGTCTGCTTGGAATGTGCTTGGGCTAGCGCTACCTCCAATTCGGATATGCGTTGATGCAGCTATGAGATCGTCAGCGAAGAGTCGTTGAAACCTGGTGATGACCCTCACCTCGGCAGTATCAGCGAGAATCAGCCTGATGGAAGAGATCAGCTTCAAGAGCGCAAAGAGTCAACGTAGAATCACTCACCTCTTGCCCTTTCCCGTCCTCATCTCGCCCTTGGGACAAATTTGAGCACACCCTCGCTTCTCACCTATAACAGCTGTCGTGTCAACATTCAGCGATCCATGAGAACCAAAGAAGATGCTCACATGATGTACAGGGCCATTCCCTTGAACATTTGAGCTTGAGTCTAAAACGATCAAGATGAGTAAGCTACGTTCGGTGGGTCGCAAATGTCGAAAAGACCTGATCACTTGCCTTCTGCACTCAGCACAGCTGAAACTCTGTCTCCCAGTCTTCTCCTTTTCAGCCTTTGCGCCGTTCCCACCCACTTCCCTCCCGGTCCCGCTGTTCGTCCGTTTCGCGGAGGGTGCAGAGGGCGATGAGGCAGATGGAGACGGCTTCGGCATGGGGACCGGGGGAGGCAGCATCGGATCGCTTGATACGCTAGGCGTCTCCGTGTTGATGTTGGGCTACGGAGAGAGGTTGCTTGGCATAGATGATCCGTCGCTACAATGGGGAGATGGTATGGTGGAGCGTGTGTCGAAGAAAGATGGTTTATGAGATAAGAAGAGATACAAGACGAGATATCTACAGGTGGAAAGATCAGTCCATTGATTCAAGAGGGTAGACTTATGGAAAACAATGCGACGGGAGATCGGACTCACTTGCGCTCTTTGTATATGTGTAGCCTCCAGTTCGGTCTAACAAAGAAGAGCTTAGCAGAGAACCTATTGTCTGCTGCTTAAACCTCGCTGACTGATGTTCGTAGCGAGCGATGAAACCTCGGCAATGCTTCGGACCGGTCTGTGATGATGGATGCTCGGTGCTCGATTGTTCTCACTACCTCGCAGCACAGCAGAGTATATGGTGCGCCGATCGATCGGAGTTTGATGATTGAAAAGAGGGCGTTGGCGATAACGCACACAGACACACACACACACACACACACTAGCGGCGGTCTTTCGGCTTTACTGTTGTTGTTGTTGCGATTAATCGACGTCGCGGGTCGACCGAGAAGGCTGAAGGTAGCGATGAAGCTTGGAGTTGAGATGGCAAAAGAGCAAGTTGACGCTGCTGCTGCTGCTGCTGCTGCCGTTATGCTTACGCTTGAGAGATGAGGCGAGCGGAATGTCAGCAGAGTCAGTACATTAGCTGCTAGCGGAGAATGAAATTTCTGAATGGATCTAGCGTGAACATGTTTTCACTTTTTTCCCGCTTTACCGCTTACACCATTTGTTATTGTCGTCGTAATCACTCCCTTATCGCTCACCGTGCTCCCTCACGGAGATAGCCAGAGTCTCATGACCAATGGCAAAGCTCACAATATCAACTTGCTGCGGCGTACACGATATGTCATTCGGACAAAGAAACGTCGTCAGAACGCTTCAAATTGGAATGCAAGCACTCGCATCGGCCGGCAGGCTGCTTAGGAATGAATGTTCAGTGCTAATACATGCTCGGCGGCCCACGGCGCGCACTCACTTCAAATGTCAATCATGATTACTCAAATTCCACTTTTGAATCCTTCTCTGCTGTTCCCCTACACGTCGACCTTGGGATCGGGCGCTGGAGACTTCAATCACCAGTCTGTTCCACTTTGGGTGCGATCCGTGCCCGACGCTGACAAAGCACTGACAGGTGGTGGTGGTTGCTCAATTGAGACACACAGGCAAACACACACAGACACATTGATTGGCACCACACGGGAGGCACCGAGCTGCACCAAGGGGCATAGGCACAAGCACGTTATCTTCACAAAGGCACTTTGTCCGCAAGCCAGGTGATGCTTTCGGCCGCACCATCCATTCCGTCCATTTCGCCTTTGTTGTCTGCAGAATGGCTCGGGCTTTACTATCCCTTTATCTGGCTCAAAGGCATCAGGAGCCCAAAGCCCCTGCTGACCTGTGATGGAAAGGAGACGGAGAAGAACTTTCGATTGCTCTTCTGCATCCGCAAGCAGGTCACTCAGCGCTCTTACTGGGACAGCCTTCCCTCTTTGGGACAGCCCCGAGCGCGTCTTCAGCGATCGAAAGCGCTCAATTATGATCGAGATGTCGCGCGTCGTTTCACTTCCAAGCTCGAGTATAAAACCAAGCGGCCCCAGCTCAAGGAAACATGTCATCTTGTAGCATCTCCATGACACCGCTCGAGTCTAGTCACAATCCATCATGGCGACAGCTAACAACTTGACCTCGGCTGAGATCACAGCTCTGCTATGGGAACACATGGGCTCATCGGCTACCAACGACGTTGTAAGTCCACCACTGGTTCCTGCTTGACTACAAATACCATCGCTTATTGTGATTGCTACTGCCTTTGCTCGCAGTGGTGGTCCGTCGTGGCCGTTGTCGTCCAGGCGGTCGTAGTCGCCATGGTCCTCAGCAAGGCAATCGAGTATTACGAGCATTTCTTCCATATCGATAGTGTCTACGTCCTCGAGATCGTCGGATTGGGCACTGCCCTCTGCGTGTGAGTGGGAGTAGGATATTGGTGGAATCGTTGATCGATCAGAGGGGCTCACGGACTTGTGCCGATATCGTAGTGGTGCTCTGGCTGTCAAGATTGTCGAGGTAAATTGAGGGACGTTGCCATCATTCATCCGCGACGTGATTTTGACTGAGTGGCTGACTGATGCCTTCCACTCAGCTCTACAAGCTCGTCTATCACGCGGCAGACTCTCTGCAGGTGATCATGCACTTTGTCGCGATGGTTGACGTGTCTAATCTCCTCCTGGGCACCATCTTTGGCTTTTGCACCGGATCGTACTATGTACATCGCGCCTACATGGTGAGTTGGATAGGCGGCAGCTG
This sequence comes from Cryptococcus sp. GC_Crypt_5, assembly GCA_026538355.1. Lineage (NCBI taxonomy): Eukaryota > Fungi > Basidiomycota > Tremellomycetes > Tremellales > Cryptococcaceae > Cryptococcus > Cryptococcus sp. GC_Crypt_5. Next base: position 49,587 of record JALPBZ010000092.1, read on the forward strand.
GCAACTGTGGAAAAGTTTCATGCTGATGTGATCTATACCCATGTGACAACTCAATCAGATGTCGAGAAGGAATTGGTATTTCGTACCGCCTTTCGCCATGGCGCTTCTTGGGCAGCTCGCTGTCTCGCTCCTGTGAGTATCTCTTGAGGCGCAAAGCACATCAGCGACTCGACTGATACATCTTTGGATCCGGCTCATTCAGATTGGTCATTACGGGCTTCAAAGCACTCCCATTCTCGATAGACGCCATCGCTACCATCATGGCAACGCAGCAGAAATTGACTCGTTACTACAGGATCTGGGCGGCAGTGACATTAGCAGTAGACGGCTGTCTTTGTATTTTCAGTAAGATCGCTAGTCTTCTTGAACCAGGTATAACTGTAAGGATTGACGCTGAGTGCGCTGATCCGCAGTGGCGTTCTGTCTTGTCCGCTCGAAACAGAGTATCTTCCATAACGAGGAAAAGGTATTCAGGAGGCTCCTATCGCTCTTGTGGGAGACTATGTGAGTCTGAAAACTCGGGCTGCTGGACTGCGACACTCATAAGGTTGATTCCTAGGTTACCGCCGGTCATTTGCCTCCTGGTACTTGAGATTGGCACAGGCGGAAAGGAATTCTCGCTCAGTGAGTACGACTACTGCAGCGAGGTTGAACAGTCAGCCGCGACCAAATTGCTGATGACTATGTCGAATACCAGCGGACTGGCCAAAAGTGCTCATCTTCGCTATCCCCTCATTATACTCTCACTCGGCGCTGCACACACTAGTCGCGCGTCACGCAGTACGCAAGATCCTGAATCACAAGCTGGCGGAGGCAGGAGTGGACCGGTTGACTGGTACTAGTCAAATTGGTAATGGTGGTGTATATGTCAGCCACTTTACCCCGATGGCAAAGGAAGGAGCGGACGAAATAATGTCAGCTTGAGTGGCAAAGTTTGAAGCATCGGGCCATAAGGATCAAGCTTCACTGCAATCATGTGCCACTACGTATTTATCTTCTATAATCGGTGCGCTGTGTGCCATGTCATTGCGTATCGAAGTAAGGCTCAGGAGCTGCATTATCAGACTTGATATCGGCATTCATAAGATGAGCTATCTATGCAGATCCAGAGTATGACAACCTGAGCCAGCAGCATCAACACAACATCGCGTAATTTGCAACAGTATGTAGTCTTCTATCAAATTTCTGACTTGCCTCCGCCACTCTTTGCAAAGGCATCACTGCTATCTCCAGCGCTGTCCAACGTGAAATGCTTGTTGTAAGTGGCGTATACCCGACCGTGAGTTACGCTGTTACCAGACAACTTATCGACGCCGTCGGCTACGAGCTTGTCCTCCAGGATCTTGCGAAGCGTGTGGCGGCCTACCAAAATGTGCAGTAGTGCATGATAGTATAGCATCGGCAATGCTGCGCGGATCAACAGGCTCCAGTCGACTGCGGTCCCAGTTCCCAATTGGTGTACCTTCAGTTTCTGACACATGGTCGAAACGGAATGAATAAAAGCTCACAGCTCAGCAGCGATACCGTGAGTCGGCTGTCCTTGATTTCCAGTATGATCAGGCACAGGACGGGCGGCAGCCTGGAGAGACAACAGAGCATGAGTCATGTGTTCCCGATCGTCTTGGCTGAAGCGGACGTGGCACTAACATCGTCTCCCACAAGAGCGCGATAAGCTTCTTGAACAGCTTGCCTTGACGACTGAACACACTCGACTTGTACCGCACAAGCGAGTAAGTCACTGATGGAGCAATTCCCGTCAGCCGCTGCCCCTGCATGGGTCTTTAACCCGCAAAGACAACATGGAGTACGTACTGAAGACGAAGAGTAAGCCATCCACGCTCAGTGTCGTGGCGCCCCAGATCTTATAGTATTTCTCCGTCTTGTTCAGCACCACCAGCATAGGCTCCAAGTTGGCGAGCGAGAATGTGCGCAGCTGGAACCCGTATGATGCAGCCCTGACAGGAAAGCAGTGGGATCAGTGCTGAGTGCAGCCACTCTGCGTCGGCGGCAATACAACTTACAAGGAAGAAACGACCAGTTGCGTGATCAATCCTGCGATGAGGAACGGCATGAAATACCAAGTCCCATGAGACATCTATCGTGCGGTACGATGCGGACCCTTGTCAGTCCTGCTTCGAATGGGGTAGTGTCATATGATTCACCTTGTACGCTCTCCACACATAATAGCTTCCAGTGGTAAAGTTGAAGATGGCGCCGAGAACAAGGTAAGAATTCTCAATGATGCTCATGATGCCCACAAGGCTTTCCACGTTGTCCTCGCCATTATAGATCAGTTTGTACGCCTGCACTATATCATCAATACTAGTACAATGTGCTTTGAGCAGGAGCAGACTCACATCCGTCATTCGAGCTCCCATAAACGCTCTGCCATATACAGCCGTTCAGTCAGTATCTCCTCGTGCTGCATCCAAACAGCACTACTCACAAGCATGAAATGGTACCAACGCCAACAAAGGCCTTGACGTACGAACGGTCCACCTCGTAGAAGTGCTCGTAATACTCGACAGTCTTGGAGAAGATCATACTGACCAGCACGCCTTGTACGACAACACTAGCAACGATCCACCACTATCGATCACATGTCAGTCACTCCTGTGATTCTGAGAGATCACATAGGCCTGATACAAGTGCTTACATTAGCATCCTCTCTGCTGGACCCAACGGTCTCCCATATGAGCGCCGATATCTCGGAGGAGGTGAGGTTGGCGGTGATGGACGACATTTCTATAAGTACAGGTGCAAGCGCTACCAACCAAAGCTGTGGGATATGTTCATAAAGGGTTCCCGGTGGAAGAGCTTTCGGATCGGATTCATCCCGCTCATATAGCTGTGTCCCGCTGAACAAGCCCGTATCGCTCGATTTCTGATAGGTGGGTGTGTCAGTATGTGATCAAAGGACTCGCATGCTGCTCCCCTTTTCCCGCAGAAGTCTTGTCGATAACTTGCCATTATCGCAATGCCGAAAGAACAGTCGCGCAGCAAACACAGCGCACAGTCGTAGTCGCTACATGCAAGGCACCGCATAACCTGGATACGAAGTCCAGTGTACATCGAGTGGTTATCTGTATGGTGAATGTGTGGAAGGCCTCATGTGTGCCTCCGGTGGTCTGCATCAGGGCAGGACGCGGACGGACACGCTTTGAAGGATGTGAATCGGGAAGGAAGGTTGATTGGATAGGTGGCGTGGGCCTGAGCGGTGCACTCAGTAAGTGTTCAGCAAGCTGATCCAAGGGCGACTAAGGACAAGAAGGTCATGGCTTCTGTTCACCAGATGCAATCAGTGACCACTCACTCTGCCTGCCGCTGCCGAACAGAAGCCGGGCCGACTGGACCAGCGACTCCGGAGACATCGCCTCTGTGGACAAGGTACAATCAGGCGTATATCCTTTCCAAGCATAAGTGAGTAGCCTGCGACAACATGTACCTTCCCGTCCCATCGGAAAGGATGACCTTGACGCCCATCAAGCACTTCCGGGCCGTCGAAAGGGACGTTAGTATTTCTGGCGTGTGTCGCTATACCGGCGCAGCAGTTGCATGATGTCAGACCGGTCTCGAGTGGATACACCCTTTGACGGAGTTGGCGCGTCCTTCCCGCAGTGGCCGTATGTGAGTTCATGTGTGTCTTGATGGACAAATGCAAAGCATCCCGCTGATGTGAATGGCTTCTGACGTTGATTAGCACGGAATAGCGCGACGTAGACTTCGGCCGGTTACGGCTTACGGCTTACGGCTCACTCGATACATACGAGTGGTTACTGCGATAGGACAATTTCCGAAATCGTGATTGACTTTGACTTTGCTCGATTGCTGATCCTCGACTGAGACATGACGCGTAATCCCAGCTCAATGCAAAGGGACAATCAACTGACCTTCCTTCCCTCCATGCCTTCCACGGACTCCTCCTTCCAGTAAGCCATTATTCATGCTAGCGGAAGGACCGAGAAGTCTGTCTCGCACAGTGATGGTCTGGAACGTCCCCCGATATCAGAGACCGGGCGGTGGAATCAAAGGACACGGTCGTCCTTGCGTCCTTGGAAGGAAACGTGGAGCATCGCACTTCCCACTCCACATCAGATTGGGCGCATCGCGATCACCTCAAGACAGCTACCAAGGGTGATCAATCTGGATCAGGATGGACCCGTACGCTGGATATAACGGTGGTCGATAGACCGACCAGCGTGCATATACATCCCATCATCTAGATCATTCAATCTGCCTCTTTGGCATACTCGACCATCACTACAGCATGTCAACTTCTGCAGCTGAAGAGGCTGCCGCGTACTCTACCGCACTATGGCTGACTGTCGGTGCTACGCCTGCAGAAGCTAATGTGAGTTCACTTTGGGCGTCTCGTGCAGTAACGCCTTAACCTGGACGTTGCCGCTAACCATATGCACATGCAGTGGTCTACCGCGATCGGACTTTTGGTCCAAGCGGTCATCGTCACCATGATCGTCTTCAAGACGTCCGAGTATTTCGAGTACTTTTACGGGGTGGATTCGAAAATACTATCTTTCTTGATTGGACTCGGCACATCGACATGTCTGTAAGTTCCTTTGTCAGCCTCAGCCTGTCACACCTTCAAAGCCAACGCAATGCCTCTGCTTCTGCTAGAGCGATCGTTGGTCTCAAAGCCTCGGAAGTGAGTACTTCCGTTTCTATACGAGCAGGCCGAGATTGATCGAGAATGATTGTCATCTGTAAACCAGGTGTACAAGTTGATCCACCAGGGCGAAAATGAGTTTGAAGCTATAGTCCCTTATATAGTCGCCGCTGAAATGTTCACCATCCTGGTGGGAGGCCTCTTCAATTGCGTGACTAGCTTGTACTACTTGTGGAGAGCCAGCAAGGTGAGTCTGTTCGACCCCTCCTAGTCAGCCGGAGACTTGGAATACTTCGTTAACAACCTCAACATATAGATGACCGGAAAACCCAAATACTTGCTGCCTGTGTTCGTCCCGGCGATCCTTGCTCAATTGGCCATGTCTATCATGTCAGTCTTCCCTCTCTCCGCCTCTGTCCGTCTCACCAGTCGTGTCCGCTGATACTCGTCGGTGAGATAGCTCGGTCAGCTATGGCTTCAAAATCAACGCGCTCACGTTGGCGAACGACGCTGCGGGTGTGCAACAGAACTTGGCAACAATGACCAAGTACCTCAAGCTCTGGTACAGCGTGTCGCTCAGTGTCGACGGGGCGCTCTTCCTGCTCAGTGAGCCAATCCCATATGGCGCCTCCTCTCAAGGATCTGACGGCCTGTTCAGTGACCTATTCTCTGGTTCGACACAAATCAAATGTGTTCCACAACGAAGGTCGCCTTTTCACAAATGTTTTGGCCGTCATCTGGGAGACCATGTACGTCCTCATCAATCAAGTCAGCACATGACGTGGTAAACTGATGAAATTGTGATTCTCGATGATTGCAGGCTGCCTCCAGTCGTGTGCCTTATTGTCCTCGAGGCGTCTTTCGGGAGCACGGACGCTACGTCGCTGACCCGTGAGTTTCAACCTCATCGTGCTTGTAAATATCTCCATCGTTCTGACGACAGTGACCTCTAGTCGATTGGCGATTCATCTTCGTGACGATGCTGCCAGTGCTATACTACAATGCAGCTTTGCACACACTCGTGGGTAGACACACGATCCGCAAGTTGCTGGACGACAAGCTCGCTGCTGGCGGCGTGAATATGCTCTCGGGCGGATCAAGCAGCGGAGGTCGATATCACACCAAAGAGCCCAAAACGCTTGAAGAAGGGTACGAGCTGCATTCTGAGATCGGCAGCGCAAAGTCTTTCCCTGGTCCCATGGTCAAGGTGAGCTTTGCCACATATATATCTCAAAATACAAATCTTGCTCATATATCCGCTTGCGACTCTAGATCGAACAGACTACCTTTGTATCTGGTCCAGACGAGTATCTCGAGCAGAACAACATCTTCGCACCTGGTCTCAACCGCAGAAACCCCGACGATGAGTAGGCATCTAGCTGTGCTGGACACTATCACTTTCCACAATCACTCACGGAATTGTATACGATCGACTCTGGTGCCGCCTGTGTGTGTGTTATACGCTCCTCCTTGTTTCTTCTGGACTGTAGAGATGTTATGAATGATATACGTCGTGACCTGCCACGGTAGTCTTATTGCACTGCACGTCACTACAGCACACACAAGCCTCGCCAAGCAATATGTCCCAAGACTGCATTGCAAACGCTAATATTAGTATGAACCAACTCTCATATAACCAATGTCCGGCATAAAAACGTAACCTTCGTTAAAGTCGTAAAGATGACCTCTCCTTACTCAATCGCGCACGCTAGAACCGCTAACAACCCTTCTCAACCCTTGTCCTTCCTCATCCTCGCTGCTCCTACTCATACTCCTTGCCAAGAAGCCCTTGTCCTCAAAGCTCTTGACCAAGTCTTTCACACTTCCTCCCCTCTTTTTTGGCGGGATAGCCACTGGACGCGTAATTGTGGGCAGTGAGCTAGAAGCACTCAGCGATGTCGAATCGCGATCTGGGAATAGTGCTGCGATGGCGCTAGTCCGCTGTGTCAACGGAGGGTTGAGAGGCGGGTAAAGCCGACTAGTCGCGGGAGTCGACAAGCCATCCATTGAGAGCGAGCTCGTCACTTCCAGCGACGGAGCCGAAGCCTGCCGAGTAACATCCCGACGAGGCGGAAGAAGATCGCTTGGCGCTGCTCTGATCGACGCTGCGACGGGCCGCGCAGCAGATCGCACCTCCTTCATGCTCACTGGCAGGACATCTCGCTCCTTGCCTTTGCCTTTGGGTTGAGCGTCGTGTACCGCCTCAAATCTGCCTAGCAGACTTTGTCCTTTTGCCTCTTTGCCCTTACTGCGCCCCCATACGAGTCCGAGCATGCGGCGTATCGTTGATGGCGGTTCGATGGCGGTATCCCTTTCAGTTACTGCTCGAGGTGTTTCCAGAACGGTCGATTCGTCATAAGTCGTGTTGGCAGCGATTGATGACGCATGATTAGGCCTTGATCGTTTGGTCGAAGGGGTCCGTAAGTCGGACGACTCCGCCGCCACTTGCAGAGACTTGTCGCTGATCTTCTTGACTCTCCGCTCGATAGCTTGCACACGAAGCACAATCGTCTCCCTAATTAATGTTTATGTCAGTTTTGGCAGAATGACACAACGCAATATCTGACGCACCTGTCCCACTCGGCACCGCTGTGCCCGCCTTCCTGCTTCAGGAAGCGATCAACTACTCTTGCGGCATTCCACTCGTCCACAGGAGATGACGCGCCGAGTGTCGAGCGTCGAGCCCAAGCCATCAACCCGCCAGGCATAGGCTTTACCTCTCGTTCTTTCACCCAAGCCTGCTTCTCATGCCTGAACGCCTTTTCAAGTCGCTTCCACTCTGCCACTCCCCATGCCGCATCACTCTGCTTCACGTCAGCCGCGGACTCCTCACGCATGGGAGGCAACGGCGCTCGAGTGCGCTTTCGCTTATTGGGAGTCTTGACATAGCCTCCTGGTACCGGGAAGTCGTCCGTGGCGAAGGATAGGACTGACATTGACCGCGCACGACTCAAGCTACGACTCCTGCTGCGGCGCTGAGACTGCACGATTTCCAGTTCAGCCTCATGCAGCAACTCCCGTCTGTCGAGATCGGACGCAGGCATGGATTTCCGCCGCGAGCTTGACTCCTTGACACTCGCGCCATCATCCTTGGCGGGTTTGGGCAAAATCCCTCGTTCGATGTATGCGTGGTTCTGCGTGGGGTCAGCCGTCATTACACCTCGGGAATATGCTCCTTACCAGCTTGAGAAGGGCCGCAGCTCGAGCAGCTGCTTTAGGGTCCAGACTTGACACCTCAACTACTGATTGGAAGCTGTCATTGCCGTTCTCTTCCTCGTCTTCAACAGCGAAGGCCGCAAGTTCGTCGTGCAAAGAGCGCCTGGGCTGACGAACAACAACGGAGCTATCGGCCTGCTGGGCACGGTCGTTGGCCGTGGTGCTGAGGTCTTGCTCGTCGTCGCTGATGTCCTGATCTTTCTCCTCTGCAATTTGTTCACCATGCACTACGCAGCTTTCGTCGTCATCGGTGCCTTCCACCGATGTCGAAGGCGATTGAGACCTTCGATGCGGGGAAGAGCTGACAATCTGTTGAGACAGCCTGGATGAAACAAATGTCTTGCTGATAGCGATCGAGCGGAGAGGTTGTGACACATAGTTGCTGATTCCAGACGATGATGGCGAATGTGTCGGTGTGGTTGACGCCGGCTGAAGGGTACGCGATGGAGTAGTAGGCGGCGAGGCAATTCCTGGCGCTGAGTCTGTGGAGGTCGTATGAATCGCAGAGGATGATAGTTGATGAAGGGCAATAGCTGAGTCGCATGCCGAGGGCGATGTTCCAGTGCTGTTGCTCGATGTCGCAAATTGCAAGCCTGCAACCTCGCCGTTGACCGGGCGACCAGCAGAAGGGATTTGCGTACTGTCTTCAACTGGCGACCGCGCGTCTCCCGCGTTTTCATAGTCAGCTGTATAATCGAGCGCGGGCTGAGCATCGTCCGTAGAAGAGACCTCGTCGTCCGATCCTGGTTCAAGCTTGATGATCCCAGTCTCGACCAAACGGAGGACGATCTTCTCTGGAACCTCCTGAGGTGGCGGACTAATCTCTTCGGCGACACTCTCGTCCTCACGTGGCTGAAGCCCTTCGTCATCACTACAGCTGCCATCTTCGCTTTCCTCCAGGTCATCATTATCCAGAAGAGCTGCTGGTGATTCCGCGCCACTCGCGTGGCTTCCGTTGTTTGTATCCGCCTCCGCGACGGCCTCGTGCTCGGCTTCGTTTTCAAGCTCGGGTACTTGCGTCTCGGCGATGGCACGTTCCTCGATGTCTCCATTGCTCAAATCCCAAGCGACATCTTCCGCATCTGCGGTGATATCCGCAACGTGCGATCCTGTCTCGCCAACCTCCTCGTCCAGATCATCCTCGCTCGCGGTGTCTTCATTTGGCAGGGGCTTCGCGATTACGGGATCGGGAAGTCGCTCGATGGCAGAGATGTATATGTCATTGGTCGACTCGGGTGAGGTCAGCTCCACAAGCGGATGATCGAGGTCTTGTTCCAGATCTTCCAATGTTCCTTGAGCAGGTGACTCTTCCTCCAGATCGTCTGACAACGTGCTCAGGTATTCGACAGGCTGGTGGACCGCCTCGGCATGGGGTTCGCCAAGCAAAGAGCTGCGTATGTTCACCAGAGGCGCAGATGATGCGCGAGCAAAGTGAGACATATCTAGTGCTGGCGAAGATGGGACGTCTCCTCTATTTTTAATCAATACAAATGGCGAGCGGGGTGTGGAATCGGCTCGAATAGTACGAGAGACAGAAGGCTGACTATCGACAGTCTCAGATTCCAGCGTCTCGTTGTCGGGAAGGTTTTTGAGTCGAGGGGAGTTCATTATAGATGGAGGACAAGCCATGATATCCTGATCAGCAGGTGAGACAGCCTCAGCCTCAATTGACGACGGTTCGGGAATGTCTTCCGCGTCCTCCTGTAAAGCCTCATCCCTTGCCGGAGACGCTTCACGCGTGTCGAGCATCGCTATTTGCGTATCTGGAGCAGAGGCATCTTCGAGCACATCCACGGCCGACTCCGCATATGTTGGTTCGATTTCTTGGTTGGACGTATCCCAAGCTGAGTCGTCCGCATCTTGAGTCACATCCGCTTCGTCGCAGCTAGGCTCCGCAGCGGCAGGGAGATCGGCGAGCTGTCTAGGAGGTAAAATGGGACTGAAGCGAACCATGTCACCCGTGGCCTCCATTTCCTGTGACCCTCTCCCGATATCCTCCTCCTCGTCCTCCTCCAGTACAGTCTGATCCAGAAGTGTCGTCGAGAAAGTGGACTGCCCCTCTCGCCTAGATAGAATGTGGACAAAGGTATCTTCGCCCACATCTCCATCGTCAGACCCATCATCTGACCACGCTGGCGCTGACTCGAAGTACGTGGGAGCATCGTCCACTGTTGAGGATTGCCGGCATGATCGAACAGGCGACGGTTGCGAGACAGCTTGAGCTGATGACACCGAATCCGCCGCAAGCGAGGCGAGCCGTAAGCCGAGGCCGGCTCCATCTCTGATCTCTGCCCCCACAGGAACTACATCGTCCTCTCCCTTGAGCAAGAGAGGGTCGTCACCCGGACTGCCATGTATCGGCTTCGGCAGAAATCCTAACTTCCGCCCACTTAGCAATTCGTGAAGAGACGGGGTCAAGCTCTTCCTGGATCGGCCTCTAGGCGTGGTTGCAGGCCCTATGGCGGGAGTCGACTTTCGCCTGCCCTTACTCTGTACTGTTTTGGGCGTTTGTGCCGTCGAGAGCTTCTGAGTGGTTTCTGGAATGCCGCCACGACGAGAGGCAGCTGGAGCGGTGGAAGGGACGACACGAGAGCGTTTCTGCGCAGGCGTCGCCTTGACATTGCCTTGTTGAGACCCTCCGCTGACCCGTCGGCCACCACCGGAACTCCGACGATTACCGTTACTTGACGTTGATTGGGAAAGGGTACCGCTAGGCGTACGGGAAGTCGAGGCACGGCCCTTGCCTGCGCGCTTGACCGTGGCAGGCGTTGCCGAGGTACTGGCACGGACTGATCCACCCAACCTAGACGGGAGCACAATCTCGACGCGGTCAGTCGCCTCGAATGGCGATCTCAACCTCGGCAGCGCTGACTCTTCGGCGCCAATCTGATCCACGCGGGGAGATTTCTTCCTTCGTGGATTCGGCGAGGGATCGTCTTCAATGCGAAGCGGTGTATCCCACTCTGCGGTGATGTCGTTGAGGGTCACCGATGGCGCTGCACTGATGCGACGGGGAGGGGTGTTGGCTGGTCGAGGACGAATTCGCGATGCTCGCGATGAGCTGGATTGGATCAGAGGTAGCGTCGCTTCGGCTTGCGAGGAAGGTGGTGTCGGTAGACGCGATACGGGATGTCGGTGGCTCATCGGAGCAGTGTTGGAGTGTGTTGCGCTTTTCGTTCGCTGAGGTGACCCGTTCTGAAGATATGCACCGTAAGCTTCGCCAGCACAGGGACTTGTAAAATACACACCTGAACTTCTTGGCTATTCGCAGGTGTCATCAGACCTCCACGGAATGTGGCTGGATTACGCCCGACTTCCACTGTTACATCTTCGTCATCCGTCAAATCGTATCCAGGCGACGAAAAGTCGAGGTCGGGGGGAGCCATACTGAGCAGTAGCGTGTGCTCTTCGTTGATCTGCTTCGGTAAAGACAATGACATACGAGCGGGGAAGGGCGTCGAGCCAGGGCGTGAGACGAAGGAAGCGTCAGGGGAAGCTAATGACATGGGAGGGGAGGACGAGGGGAAGTGGGCCGGATTGAACAGCTGAGGCGATTTTGCTACTAGTCGCGATAGAGACGTGAGGCTCTTGTTGGGCGAAGCGCGATGTTTCGGAGTCGACTTGAATTTCGGCCTCAGTGGACTATGCATCTTCGGAGAGACGTCGTAAACAACATTGTCTGATCGCTCGCCCAGGACTGAGCGCCTGGGGGTCGTGCTAGCAGCCACAGGATTTCCTTTGTTTGCTTTGACGAAGCGAGGCTGAGAGGGACTTCCGCTTGGGCGCCGAGAGCTGGTTGCGGAAGACGTAGACACACGGAGGATGTGAGGTGTGGTTGCAATGGGTTCCTGGACTGTTCGCACCATGATGTTAGGAGGGTCGTTGGACCGTGGAGAGTGATGTTAGGGTCGAAGCGGTGAGTCCTAGGATGATTGTCGGGGCTGGCGGATTGTCGAAAGAGAGGGATAAACGTTTCAGACCGGCATGGGAAAGAGATTTCCCTGCTCGATGGTAGCAGAAGCGGCACTCGGAGACTGGATGCAGGATTATACGATGAAGAAACAATGAGAGAGATTCGAATGACGAGCAAACAAATGATGATGATGGATCAAAAGTCAAAGTCAACGGAAATCAACAAACAACACGCGTGTGATATCTCCATGATGAAAAGGGGGGAGTGAACAAGTAATTCATTTTCCCATCATCTGGGTTCACGCCTAATGTCTCAATAATCTAATCGCCCAGTTCGCAGGGAATAGGCACACGAAGCATATCTTTTCCACTCTCTACAGCTGTACGTCATGAACAGATCGACATGTTCAATCTTCGTCTCAAAATTGGCATCGCCAACAGTGTACGACTTGACAACATCCTCGCGTCGCATCCAGCCATGCTGCCGCTCACAGGCCGCTTGAGCAATCCAGCGCAGAGCAGCCATCTGCTCAAGGCGCTGCAGCGGGGACTGCAACGACCGGTACCGCTGCCAACGTCGCGGCAGCTTCATATCATTTCGAGCCGACATGCCGTACCCCCAGCGGCCATGAGGAGCATATTTGCAGCACAACCAACATATACATCACATTCGAGATTCCCACCCAATCTTCATTCAACTCCAACATCTACATCTATACCACTCGCTCAGTCCCGTCGACAACTGCACTCTTCGTACCGGCACAATGCCCCTCAGTCATCTCGACAAGCTCGCATCGCAACAAAATCAGAACGACGTCTCAGACGACTTCGCAACCTGCTCTTCCTGCTTGCCGTCTTGTCGATACTGTACTACACCGTAGTACCATTTCGGCATACAGTCCTCGCCGGCGTACGCTGTGCTCGGCTCATGCGCGCCGTTGTCCTAGACGTGTGGGATTATAAACAGACCTTTGCGAAAGAGGAGCTGTTGGGAGCACCGGGACGCGAGTTGACAGCGGAAGAGTTGCAAATCCGGCGAGAAGGAAGACGAGCGTGTCACAAGCGCAGTGCAGAACGGATGTTGGACGCACTGAAGACCAATTCAGGCATTTACGTCAAACTCGGTCAGCACGTAGCTGCAGTACAGCTGTTGCCAAAAGAATGGACATCTACGATGAGACCTCTGCAAGATCAATGCTTCCCGACACCACGCTCGGACATCGATGAGATGTTGAAGCACGATCTCGGCGCAAGCATTGACGACCTCTTCACCGACTTTGACCCTCATCCTATTGGCGTCGCTTCGCTTGCGCAAGTACACCGCGCGACGGAGAAACGGACGGGTCGTCGAGTCGCAGTCAAAGTCCAGCATGCGGATCTCGAAGAGTTTGCGACGGTCGACATGGTTACGGTCAACTTTGCGATTCGATCCGTCAAATATTTCTTCCCCGATTTCGAGTTCAGCTGGCTAGGAGAGGAAATGAACGAGATGCTACCGTTAGAATTGGACTTCCGACATGAGGCCACAAACTCGGCTCGATGTCGTAGTGAGTTCGCGCACCTGAAAGGGAAGACCAGCTTGTACCTTCCTGAGGTCCTGTGGGCCGAACGACGATGTATGGTCATGGAATATATCGAAGGCGCTAGAGTGGACGATCTGGTGTATCTCAAGAACCACTCCATCGATCGGAATCAAGTCAGCCAAGAGCTTTCCCGCATCTTCAGTCAGATGGTGTACTTGAATGGCCATTTCCACGCCGATCCTCATCAAGGCAACCTTCTCATCCGACCACGCGCTGCCGACTCGACGTCTCCCTTCAACTTCGATGTCTGTCTCTTAGATCACGGGCAATATTTCGACATACCCGATGATCTGAGAGTGAACTACGCGCACTTCTGGCTATCATTGATCAAAAAGACGTCTAAGCGTACGGCAGAAGAGAGAAGATACTACGCAAAGCTAGTTGGCAATATAGACGACGAGATGGTGAGTCTCTAGAGCAAGCAACGCATTCCCAATCGCTTAACAATTGCGTAGTACCCAATCCTGGAATCCGCCATCACAGGTCGGATCAATATGGCTGACGCAGGTAACGAGGACTCGTCAGTCGGCACTCGGCCCAAGTCCTTGCTCGACTCTGGCGCAATGGACGCTTCGGACTTGAGCAAGTTGCGCAACGCCATGATGGAGAGGGAAGGTCTGATAGCATCCATCTTTGAGCTGTTGCGAACCGTTCCCAGGTGCGCTTGATTTTTCATCGATGTTGCAATTTGGCTGACGATCTCCTTACAGACGGCTCTTGATGATATTAAAATTGTCAGACCTAACTCGCTCGCTTGACCAGAGCTTGTGCACGACGCACGGGCAAAGTCGGGTGTTCATCATCGTTGCTCGCTACTGCTCGAAAGCTGGTGCGTTCATCTATGTTGTCTAATTGCACTCATTCGCTGATGACCTGCACAGTATGGCAAGCCGATGTCGCCGATTTCCGACGTGGTCTCTTCGCGAAAGGACTTTCGCTTCATCTCTTCACCGACCTATTTGGATCTTTTGTCTCGTATGCTTATTGGAACACGACCCTTGGCGTGGCAGAGTGGGCTATGGACGTGCGTGCTAGGGCTATAAAGATGGGATTGTGGTTCCGCGGACTGGGAAAAGGGGGACTCAGAGTGGCTGAGGCCGAAATGGCGGGCTTGACCGCATAATCTTGCGTTGCAAGCAATCAAGTGTACTCAGCGTCGTCCTGATGCTGTGGACTGTAGTCATACAAATATCTTAGGTACCGATCTTACAGCATGATATAATGACATGAATAAAAGTCTCATAGCCGCTCAGCGTAAGACAGGCGACTGCGCTTCAGTTGGATAACTTTCAATCTTCCGGAGTTTTGAGCCTCGAGTGTAGTTACGTGTGGCTGCGCTGCACCGATTGGTAATGGCACAGAGAGTCGAAAGAGATGCTGCTGCTCATGATATGGAGCGGAAGATGGAGGGCGGACGGCCTAATCGAGAGATGCACCCTCAACCTTTGCAAAATGTCCACATCGGTGAGCTAGTGCTTCGGGATCCGACCAGCTCAAAGTTCGAAGACCAGAAGTGCGATAACCGTCGACAGGAGTGCGGTGAGAAGTGACTACATGTCTGGTGAACGCGTGAAGCAGGTTACCTCTGATGTGGGTATATATGTTACCATTACTTCCTTCTGTCCGATGTCCTCTCACCCGTCCCGTGGAAGCTCGCCGATTTCTCTCTCATCGGCCGCAAAACTCATGCTCATCTTGGCTCATTATGTTGTATGATACGATTAGAAGCCTGGAGGGAGGACACCTTGGGGCTGACCTTGCTGAGGTCCGCCCAGCAGCTAGACAGCAATGGGTAAGCTCATATACTTCTCTGCGGGGAAGTTGAACCTAATCTACTCACCTGCTGCTGACCCGCGCTCTGCATCTGCAATTCCCTCTCCTGCTGGACCACTCTTGTCTCATCCTCGATGGCGAGAGCCAAAGGGAGACCAACCAAGAGTGCGCTGGTGCTAACCCACCAAGCGACTGATCCGGCACTTTGCCATCCCCATACACCCCACGACTGAACCGTCTTGTACTTGGAGTAGACACCTAGGCGGGTCTGGGGAGGGACGATGTCCTTCAATGCGGCAACTCGGTCGTACAATGTCTCGTCGGCGGGGTTGAAGTCGTCGTCATCGGAAAAGACAGAGGACACTTCAGAGTCGGTGTCCTCGAAATCCGACTCGCGCTCGTCCTGCTCCAGGTTGACGTTCTGGGCTGCTTCGTCGCGAACTTCTTCGACTTGAACCATTTTGCGTGTGGAAATATATGCTGTGTTGTGAGGTGATCGATGCGACGAGTAGATGATTGACCCGAAAGAACAATGAGAAAAGTAAGATGTCGCTGAGCAGGCAGCAGGGCAAAAGTGACATTTTAAATGAGGGGATAAAACACACTTGGACCACTGGTCCACTACACGTCACCAGCTCAAGCACTGGCTGAATGCGTCAATAGTACTAGTTACAACCGCTGTTCGCAGAGTGGTCACATTGAGTCCAATACCTGCTGCAACCAACACCACCGCGACAGCAGCTCCAAGCCCATCCTGGCACCCGTCAATACCTCAGCGGAAATCTCGCCGACGAAGTTTGGCATCATGTCAGCCTTACATTCTGCGGTACGGATACCCATCACATCTCACGCGTTATAGCTAACACAACCGTAGATCACCTCGTTGACCCAGAACATACCGTGGTTCCTGCGACAACCGGCCGAAGCCCTCATTGGCGAACAATGCTACGACGTACTTGTCTATAATTTTGACGTTACCAATGTCGAGTGCCTCAAATACGCCTTGTCGAAGGGCTTGGGCTTCGGCATCGTCCTTGGCGGTGGCATTGTCAAGATTCCTCAGGTAAGTCACTTGGTCAAATTGGCTGGGCTAGCTGACACTTCTTCCATACTTGACAGATCATGAAAATCGTGTCTTCGAAGTCGGCCCGAGGATTGTCACTCTCTGCATACGTACGTCACCGCGAGACTCGACCTGGGCTGACAACCTGTAGATCCTTGAAACCTCGTCATACGCGATCAATCTCGCCTATGCTTCCCGCAACCGCTTCCCATTCTCGACGTATGGCGAGAACTTCTTCCTCACGATCCAGAATGTCATTATCACCCTCCTCATCATCTACTTCTCTGGGGCACAAGGCGGTATCGGGCTAGGCGGAGGCAAGCCATTGTCGCGAGGCAATTCCAACTTGAGCAAAGTCTTGGCTGGCTTGGCTATCACTCTCACCTCGGGAGTGGTACTCTGGTCTGAACAGCTGTGCCCCTCGGGGATGCGTGAGTGATTGTGGAATGTCGCGCTACATCGTTTCTGACATGACTTTCCTCAGTCGCACTACTCCAAGCGGCCACTCTACCCCTTTCACTCATTTCAAAGGCCCCTCAAATCATCAGCAACCACCGACACCGCTCGACGGGTAACCTCTCCGCATTTGCCGTATTCAACGCTCTGCTTGGTTGTCTCGCCCGACTCTTTACGACAAAGCAAGAGGTCGACGACCCACTCATATTTTGGGGTTTCGCCGGTGCAGCATTGCTTAATGCAGTACTCGCGGCGCAGATGCTGGCGTACTGGCAAAACACCGAGCCCAAGGACGTCAAAGCAGCCGCTAGACGTACCAGTGCTCTGGAGAAGGGAGTTGCTAGTCCTGAGAGAACTCCAGTGGCAGAGAGCGGCGGTGGGGGCGGCAGACGATGGGCGAGAAAGCTGGATTGAGCGCATGCAAAGTTGTTGAACTCTGTGACAACATGACCAGGGTCTGTGCGTTATTATTGATCTGCTGCAGCCCCAAGTATGATCTCATTCTATCCGTTGGTTCACCCTGCTTTTGTCTTTCGTTTCTCCCAGTTTCTCTCAATCAAGTGTCATCTTGTGCGACCCCAACATTTACTTACTGAGCAATCCACCTCACCGCGGTCCAAAACGGCCCTCAGCTGCAGCAACACCTTACAACTCGCTACCACTCTTCTCTCCAGGTAAGTCTCGCTCCAGGCAAGCTTGTTCAAGCTTCACCCTTGCTACTGCTGACAAGCGCGGTCTTCAGGCCACCTGACAAGATGCAGGACGGCAAACCGACGACAATCGATCCTGAGTGTACTCAACGGAAATCGGCCTCCCGCTCAGAGGTCATCGATTGGTTCTCCAGTAAAGACCGTAAGGACGACACCGACCTATCCGCAGGCATTGGTGATCTCCGCCTCGATGGAGGTCCAGACTACGAGCGAGGCTGGCGTCAACCTCGCTTTCAGCCTGGAGCCGCACATGACAAGATGGTGGCGAAAGAAAAGATGTTGCCGCCCAAGCTCGGAGGCAGGAGCAAGACCGAACAGCTAGGATCAATCGAAGAGAGCTGGGGAGAACCGACCGTTCTTGTCAAAGTCGATAACGACCGAAAGGGCATGTTCGAATTGCTCGAAGATGCCCCGTCAAGGTCCACTTCTCCTTTCAGATATGATAAGGTGGAAACCGACGCATTGCAACGCGCAAGAGAAGAGGCTTGGTTTAGAGCTCGGCGAGGCACACACTACGACGCGCTGCACAAAGATAAGCCATCAGACCCCGAGCACGAACCGGTGTCTCATCCTCCCAAAGGCACCAACCCCAGCCCAGTCCTCGCAGCCGCCGCCAAGCCCTCAAACACCCTGTTCCGCGAATCGCCTTCCACTCCTTTCCTAGAGTCGATGAACAAAATCGAAAACTTGTCGTTCGTCGACGGCTCGTACGCCTTCGGTAGATCTACAAAGGCACCGCTTTCCCTCTCCCGTGGCCCTTTTCAATCGACGCAGATGGCAGAGTACGAGCGGTTCCTCAGCCGTAGAGGGCGACACTGAATACATGATACACGCTTCTATACGTATCCCTACTGTTCCGTGATGTAAAGAGCAATAGCCGCGAGCATGCTGTTTGATCAGCTCTGAAGCCTAAGTTTGTCACTCACGTTGACAAGATCGGCATGGTCAAATCTGAATACTGTCAGCGGTGCTCGTTGCAGCGAAACTTACATTGCAAGAGAAGGAAACTTGAGAGAGTGTCCGAAGTTCCGGCAGGATTATATAGTTGAGTAATCACGAGCTGATTCACAGATGCCGGTGTACCAGAAAGCAAGATAGAGACAAAGATGCGCACTGCAAGTCAGTGCTGACTCGGCTGAGCAACCCACTCTTATCGGTACGAGGGAACATGTTTGTACCGTCACGCAAAGCCTGAGTGACGAAACTGTTTGCAACGCAATCAGCGCCGATCCATTCAACGCCCATATGACTCACACGCCGAAGACTGGTATTATGATCACTGTATATGTCAGCGGAAGCGTTTCAAGCCGCACTTACTTTTCAGAACAGTCATAGCCTGGAGGAGGTCAGCCTGACATTCACAAAGAAGGGTGCATCCACTTACAAAGATCGCAGCGATCGGCAACTCTTTCCAGTCCTTCGGCACCTTGATACGAGCAAAACTCGCACCGAGAAGGACCAGTCCTGCGGGGATGGTGATTTGACCAAGGAAAGTGGCCGAATCGGTAATGAAATGGAGAGGAGGATTGCCGTCAGGTCCATAAGGTATTCGAGTGCCTGACCACCCGTCGACGTCGTCGACAAAGAGAGCTTTGAGGGGGTTGACGACAGAACAAACGATGCCTGCCACGATCGCAACGGTTAAAGGCATCAATAGCCCTTTCAAAAAGGCTATAAAACGTTCGGACTTTGTTGGGGGCCGAATCGACGGATCCTTGTGAATCGGTCTATGATAATCAGGGCCGTTGGTGGTTAGAGGGAGAGGTGTCGCCGACTCGGAGTCCCCACCCGCGTCCAAAGGTGCTGTCGGAGGAATAGGACGGGTTGTTTCCATCATAGATGTGAATGAGGAAGCTCGTGATTTCTTGCGACTCATCTCTGCGCCGATGGCTGACGGCTTTCGATAAAGCATCTCCTTCGGCTCGTCCCCGTGCTCGCCATGACTCGACGACAAACTGTCTCTGGCAGGCAGTGTAGGCTCCGGAACAGGCTCCATATCGCACACGTCATCTTTCTCGTCCTCATCTTCATGGTCGCTCCTGTCAAAGGCCGCACGAAGAGACGCCCAGCGCGCTGCCCACCGCTGTTTGAGTGGCAGTGCATGGACCGTGCCAAGGTGTTCTTCTCTGAAGTCCAGGGCGCACAGCTGCCCGTCAGCACAACTCATGACCTGGACCACCCACCTTGTGCAATCCACAGGGGAAAAGAGCAGTGTTCAATATGAAAATGAAGATGCTACTCTGTCAGCGGTGGCTCCGCGTGAAACGCTCACGATATATAAGCCACCCCCAAAGTCGGATCCGTGTCCGGATCAAATGGAGAACTCTTGGCCACCGTTTGTACCACAGCCGTGGGAAGATTACCTGTACGTCAGCAACATCTCAAGACGCGTGGTAGCTCACCCCAATTTGAACATATGCCCATCTACAGTATCGGTCAGCTCCGCGTCCGCTATTTTGAGCACTCACGACGAGGATGCCATATTGAAAATCTGCCGGAACGTGGAGAAACTCTCGGACCAAGACAGCACTTAGACAGCCCAGTATCTGATAGAAGATCGCAACGAGCACCAAGGGGCCAAATGCTGCCGAATTTTCTGCGCTCAGAGACGAGATCATCGAACCGAACGTTAACGCTGGCAAGCTGATATTCTGCGAGGATCAGCTCTGACTCGTGACAAACTGACTCACCAGAGTGATTATGCTGACACCCCTCGCATGAGCGCCCGTGAACATGCCCAACTTGGAGATGGTAAAGCCTACGGCGATGCAGATCATCATCTTGATCGTGGGCGCGAACGCTACATCGTGAGCTTTTTCCTTATTGCCATTGACTCACCCTTGTAGATGATTTCTCCGGCCGCGGACGTCATTTTGGACGAGGGCGATCAATGGCTAGTAGACCAGTCAAGAGGATATCAATGACGGTGTGACATATGACTACAGCGAAGAGTTTGTGGAAGCAATTCGGCAAAGACCAACTTTTCTGCTTGAGTCGCGATAAGGGCTGTTTGTACAACTTGCACTATTATTAGCGAGTATCGGCTCGGATCTTGCCCGGGATCTTGCAACTCTGGTTCCCGAGTGAGATGCCAAAATTACCCAAAGAGCTTAAGGTGCTGGAGGTGCACGGCGATGAGTACCAGGAGTAGTTTATCAATCCATCCTGCCTGTCATTTGCATTTGCCATAGCATCAACAGAACAACTCTATACTTCAGCATAGAGGAACGTCGCATCGCTAGCTCGGTTAGCGCTCTGCTGAAAAAAAGCATGTAGCGACGCTGTTGGGCTATATGATGTATCACATCTCATTCAATTGATCATGCATCAAGCAATGGAGCAATCAAGACGAGCTCGATACCGAATCCACTTCCCAGTCGTCTTCTTCATCCAAGAAAGCCAAGCAGCCAGGAGAGCAGCCCAGCCATCTAATTGGCACCGAGTGCGTGCCGAAAACCTCTCTCCATTCCAGTCGTTCCTCAGCTGGGTGCAGGAAAATATGCCTTTGTGGACTTTGGTCCATTTCTTGATGTCGTGGCGAAGGGCAGGGGTAGAAGTACGGATTGGTGGAGGCATCGTCTGGAGGTGACGAACGATGTGAACGTGGGAACGGGTCTATCAAAGTCGCGCCATTATGGCGTGATGTCAAATCTGGTATCCGCGAGCTCGCACTGCGCATGGCTCGCAATGCCCGCGAGAGATCTTCGACGTTAATATGGGGAATGATTTGATGCAGTAACGCAGGATCTAATAAAGGGTGTGCAGTGCCGCTCGTACTCTCCCAGTCGTACATATCCAGAAGAGGCGGTAATTGAGCGGTTCCTCGAGGAGTGAGAAGGAGGTCGGTGCAGATCTTGGTTAAGCGAGAGACCGGAGAGTCGTAATGCTTGCTATCGCGAGGCGAAGGCTCTTCCGGATGGAATTTGTTTGGGAGGGCGGTGAACAAGGTCAAGTTAAGCTGTAGTATCGTGGAAGGGAGTTCGGTCTGGCATCAGCTCCATATCACCAAAGTGCGACTCACAATGTGATTATTGCTTATATTCAAGTCTCTCAGGTGTCGAAGCTCGCCAATCGCTGCTGGGAGACTGACCAATTGATTTCCGCGTAGACTTAACAATGTAATGTTGGAGACCTCGAAGAGGGCGGTAGGAAGGCTGTCATTAGTCTATCTCGAATCGTGAACGCGTACCTTCTCAGCTGATTCTGTCCAGCGTATATGTTCACTTCTTTCGTCCGAGATGTATCATGGACGCCAGTCTGACTTCGGCCAAAAGACCGCTTTCGGAGGCTCTCTGTCGTCGCGCGCGGTGGCGTGGAAGGTCCAGCTCGTGGATCAATAAGGGTGACTCGTCGATGTGGATTACTGGGCGTCGGCGGAGGAGGCCCTAATCCAATTTGCGCGGGATCATGAGGCTGATTGATGTATGAAGAGGATGCGGGAGCGGATGCTGTCCTAGTCAATGAGCGAGCATTCGCAGACAGGTGCGGGGATCCAAGGGAGAGATTCGGATAGTCTGGTGCCGCTCTCTTAGTCGTTGCGCGTGACACTGGCTTAGGGGAATATGAAGATGGCAGTGTGACCAGATGTCGCAGATCAGAAATTTTGGTTGACAGCACTTTGAGCCCTCTATTGCTACGAAGTCTCAGTTTCGTCGTGGCATGATGACTCACGAGATCTCCAAGTCTCCTTTAGCCGCATCTACACACTTGGCCACCTCGTCCTGCATCCATTCGTCCGACCCCAACGCATGCCCGCGGTGAGGTGTGCCGAGGTTGAGACTGAGGATGGATTCCTGCACCGACGCGGTACTATCGTGCCGAGTATGACTGTATGCTGGCACGGGGTAGGATTTGACGGGCTGTTCGTTATGTCGCAATGGCTTTGGCAGCTTTGCCAACACTGGCGTGTTCGGATCTATGGGTTGCAAAGTGTCGGCAAACCTGAGAGGCCGGGAAGGCAGAGCGTCAAAGGGGAGCATGGGGCGAGATGCCGCCGACCACGGGTCGAGGACCATGATGGTGAATGCTGCGACGAACTATGAGTTCGGTGTGGAAGGTGTTATATCACGAACATTATGAAAGTCCAATGGATAGTTGCGCTGCCTACAAAGCACATTGGGTGATGAATGGTAAAGTTGAATGTGCGGCGCGTGGTAGCGGGACATGTGAGAAAGAGAAATCACAATGACTGATACACGTCTAATCTTGAATCACGTGATTGATTTCCTTTACCTCTCTCTCTGGTAGGGTTGGTACACCATCGGGCACGCGGGCGCTCTGCATTGACGGGGACCGCCATCGTTTCGATGCCAAGTACAGGACGAGATCACCGAAGAGCATCGCAGTCAGAGTCGCCATGGGCAAGATCGCCAGTCATTGCTCGCAGACCTGTACGAGCCAGGTTGCAGACAGAGTAGCTTATGCCTGTCGTCAGTCATGCCAGGCGCTGAGAACCGAGACAGCCACAGACAATGCAACACGCTCAAATTCAATAGAATGCGTAAGACACTTGAAAGTTGTCAACGGTCATTTTGGAGATTCATTTCTTGGCTATTCCGACAGATCATTTTCTTTTCTTTTCATTTCACAGCGGCGGTGACTGGCCTCAGAATCAACGGGGGATCGATCCCTCGCTTATCCAGCTTAATGCCTAGACTAGGCGTCAGCATTCTGCCGACAACTGCACAAACTGGCTTACGCGTCACGCTCGCTCCTCGGTGCTGAGCGGTCGTCCCTAGTCTCGCGATCATCCCTAGGCTCACGATCGTCCCTGGTCTCACGATCGTCCTCACGCCTTCGGTCATAATCACGTCGGGGCGAGCGCTCGTAATCGCGTCGAGGGCTGCGATCACGTCTAGGTGAGCGGTCTCGGGGAGCATAGCGATCGTCGCGTCGGTCGTCACGGCGGTCATCGCGACGGTCATCACGGCGATCATCACGACGGTCATCACGGCGGTCGTCGCGGCGGTCGTAACCATAGTCACGGGGCGGCGGACGACGGTCATCATGGCCGCGACGGTCGTCATAAGAGCGGCGATCGTTTCCACCGCCACCACCACCAGTCGAGTCCTTCGACGTCAGCTACGCTCAGCTCCCTTTCACCCACGATCTCGAGCTTAACGGCGGTGCCATTGATGTCCACACCGGCAAGGCGGCCGATAGCCTCCTCCGCCTCAGCTTGCGAAGGGTACTCGATTATACTAACTGTCAGCAAAAGTACCACAATTGCACGCACCCATTGCCAGGGTTGTTCCTGTCGATATCAGCGTAAATAATGTTGTTTCCACCGAGTCGGCCAAAGTCTTTAAGATCCTAAAGTGGAGTCGTTAGGGGGTCCACAAGGAGAATCCTGGATGCCGAGTCCATGACTACCACGCAGGAGAAGACCGCACCTGCCAGCTTGTCGAGCTAGGAACGCCGATCACACTAACACGAACGCCGCGACGAGGCGCGGTGTTGCGTGGAGGAGGGCGCCTGTCGATCAGCTGAGTTGTCAGACACTGGACTCACGCCTCGTAGACATCCCGTCGCCTTGAGTCACGGCTCGCCTCGACAATCAAGCTGCATGTCAGCGCAAATTTGTCCGTCAGAACCTACTTCTCGCCCATGAAGGCCTTGCCATTGAGATCGTGAATGGCATCATCGGCATCCTATACCGTCAGAGCCGTACAACTACGGTATGACCTACCCTTGAGGAATCAAACTCGATGAAACCGAAGTTTCCCATGAGGCGGATGTCGTTGATGCGACCGAACCCTCTGAAGTGCTGGTGGAGTCAGCTCAATTCGTACAGATCGACCCACATCTTCGACATCAGGCTTTTGGGCGGCTGAGCATGTATATCAGTGATCCATCTGTTCAAAAGCGCATGAACTCGGTGCTTACTGGGGGGGAGACGGCCAACGTAGACTCTTCGTGACATGATGTTTGTGTAAGTGAATGTCAAGTAAGCTGTTGAAAGAAGAAACGAGGGAGAAGAAGAGGTGAAAAGAACAGGGGGTTTATGAGATGATGTTTGTAGGGTGCACTGTGTAACTAGCTCTTGATTTGATTCCGTCTATTTTCCATTTTCTCCGCTTCTTGCTGCTCACTCACTTTCGACGTCATCGGTTTTCGGTTTTCTCTGATCAGTCCGTTGTTTACGGGTATTTTGGTTTCAGCAAAAGGCATCAGTTGTATCTCAACGTCCAATCCTGCTTCCGGCGCTCCTGCCATCATGCCTGCATCGTCTGGCAGGTCTCCACAACAGCCGCAGCAGGATGCCCATCTGCAGACTTTTGATGTCGACTCTCATAATTCCACCTCCCAAAATGCTTGGCAGAGCGAACAGGTCAAGACCAGACACCGTCGGAGTTTGTGTCACTCATCGCGGACACCCGCCAGGCCCAATCCTTACATTCAGAGAAAGTTTGCCATAGTGTGAGTCCTGATTGCATCTATTTACGCTGACGTCAGTATTGTGCTCGCTCTGGGGTGCTGGTCCTTCTATGTCGTTGTGGGTCGAGTATGTACGCCAATGATCCGAAATCAGTCTGCGTCGTCACTGGGTCGATCGGTAGGAGGTGCGTTTCAAGCTATCACCGTTGCTGACAGCCAAGTTGGCACGCTTGTGGGGTTCATACCGCTGTGGCTGGTGTTCGCTTGGAGCTACATGAAGGTGGGTTTTACAGTCAATTCCCGCGCTGACCATTTCAGATGATCCTTACTGGCCCAGGATTTGCCACAGATGTGAGCATGACCATTCGTGCGAGAAACTGACAGCTCAGATCTTACCGAAATCAGCACCGCCCATCAACCCTCCGTCCACCGATTATATTCCTTACAGACCACCCGTCCAATCAGACCACGAGTACCGTGTAGATCACAATCCCGCAGCGCCCAATCCTTCCGAGATAGCGCCGCTCGCCAATGCTGTCATACCCGGGAAAAACGTGACTGGGCCCAAAGATCATACAGATTCCGACCACAATATCGCTCGACCTGTCCCGCATGTAGACACTGGCCCTCGATGGTGCCGCTTCTGTGAAATTATCAAGCCTGATCGCACTCACCATTGCAGACATTGTGGAAAGTGTGTCATGCAGTTTGATCGTAAGTCTTGTGCAAGTCGTTGCGCTGACGAAAGACCATTGTTTATGGATCGGACAATGTGTCGGATGGGCTAATCACAAGGTTCGCAACTATCGACGAGCTCGGCTAACAAACAGTTCTTCATCGTCTTCAACCTTTGGACTACCCTCTTTTGCGTTTACGTGATGATACTGCTTCTAGTCACCGCCACGAGAACAAGCATTCCTGACGGGCAGATCATCGCACTCATAGCTGTGTACGTCATTGTTATGAACGACTGCTGACTGTCAGTGCGGCTCTATTTGGACTATTCTGCTTCGCTATGTTGATCACTCATATATGGCTCATCGTCACTGGACGAACAACTGTGGAGTCGTACAGCGGGCGGGATCAAACCGAGCGAGAAGCTGCAGTCCTGCAGAAGGAATTCGGTTATTTATGGCGCAATCAGGAGAAACGACGAGTCCGTCGTGGCTGGCTGGAGGAGTGGGGCAGCACACCAGTAGATGCTCGTTGGCGACATGGGACGATGCGCCGAATGTGGGAGCAGGAGATGGGAAAGGAATACCTAGGATGGTTATGTGAGTGACGCTGACGCGGTCGTGAACACTGACAGCTCAGTCCCCATTGGCCGACCGCTTGGTGACGGGATGCATTTCCCTTCCAACCCTCGCTTTGGGCCCAATGGTGAATGGCTTAGGAAAAGGGAGTGGCCAAAGGATGTTGTATAGTATACGTTGTATGTACGAATGCATCTGAAGCGGACTTGAACGGATCGACTTGGGTGTGACCTGGACGAGGGACTGCCTCCTTTACTGTCGATATTGACGGTTGACAATGGAGTCTCAAGGGGTAGCTCCATATAGCCTTTGGTCGAGCATGTCATGATCACGCTGTTCGGTTGTTCCGTTGATCTTATATAGAAGCATAGAAGCACGACGAAGAGGAGCCCACGACAAGCGACCTCTGCATTCGCCACCCAACTCACCTCGCACGGTCCCAGTATCTCTCATTAGCTGTTGACGCACGGACCGCGTCGTGTACCTCCACCATCCTGGCAAAGCAACATTACAAAAGCGACATTGCCACCCGCGACTGATCTTTTGATCTTTCTCTTTCCCTTCAAAGTATCCTTCTCCCCACCTCCAATTCCACCTCATTACAAGCCGCAAACATGGTCGCCAAAGTACACCTCATCCTTAGCCTGGTGCTCCCGTACATCACGTCTGCATGTGGTCACGCACTGCTTGCTGATGTGCGCAATGGTACGTCATCGAAGGTGACTTGCGCTAATAATGCGCTCAGAACTGTCACCGCTGGGTTTGAGCGACGAACAGGTTAGGAACGTCTTCAGAGAAGGTGAGCCACTCGTACCGACAGGTTGGTAATCTGTTAGCATCTTCCTCGCTGTCGATGGCTATTCCCCGGACCAGATGCCATGTCGGTGCCTTGACAAGTTTCCGGCATTCCTGCGGCTTGGGGCAAGGAGATCAAGGGGAGATCGCCGAGGATGAAAAACGAGCAGGTATGTTAACCTGACCAAGAATCACGACTTACCTGCGTCAGTCGCCATCAGCTTCACTCTATGCTCGATGCAGTCAGCGCTACAGCCCCTACCAACTGAGTGCAATGCATGGAAGCCCGGTCAACAGAATACGAGAGACAAGGGGGAAGGGCCGGTAACTTCGGAAGGGCAAGCGGTCTGTTTGAGGTACGCATGTCTGGAGCAACCAATGCTAATTGCATCAGCGCACTTCACCGCAGTCCCCAGGATTGGAGCAGTTACAGTGGATACTACGGTACCGCAAGTGCGTAATCCCATAAGACATCACAATTGAAGTTGACAGAATGACCTGCAGCTGAGCTCAGTCATGCGCTCTGCGCTCCGCGGCAGCTGGGTAAGCGCAACCGAAAGGCGACGGTTAGCTGATCGATTGTAGAGCTTGCCAATACACTCTATGCGAATGCGACCGCAGAGAAGATTGCTTTCATACGACTTCTGAACAAGGAATGGGATAGCAGACGCGACGACGACAAACGAGTGAGGGCTATAATGGACCAGAGGGAACAAGTGAGACCGTCAATGTTGCCAACGCTGATCAGCCAGTCTTTACGGCGGATAACGGAGCTAGCCGAGAGCAGTCTGTTTAGTCTTCAGCAAGATGCAGAAGCCCGGTCATGGCTAGTGAGGGATTTTGAGTCCCTGTTGACAGACCTCCGCCATAGCGCAGAGGACATCTTGGTCAACCTGGAAGAACAGCTTCGAGACTCGGTCCAGGAGTCCAGGTCGCGTGCCTCAGATGCACTGAGTGACTCACTAGCTCAATGGACCAGACAGGTAGGCGTACCTGTTCGCCGTAGCTGATCCGTAAGGCATCCAGTACCCTAGGGTCTATCACAGAGACAGTAAGTCGCCAACCTGCGACCAATCGGATCGCTAATTGATTTGTAGCATGGTCTTGAACTGCGGGAAGCTCATAACCGCGTCGGCCGGGTTGTGAACGACATGGCCGACAGTCTTCATCTGCAAGCCTCAGCTGTCGGCGCAATGATCAACTTCACACTGGTAAGCCGAGCCACAGTAGGACGAGCTGACATCCAAGGCCGAGGCCGATCAGGCATGGCGTCAAATCCATATATATTCGCAAGACGCTAGGGAAGTGAGTAGAGGCACATACGACCCCGCTGACGGCGAGAAGAGCTTGTCCTATGTGGTCAGCGGGACGAACGACCTTTCGCTTGCCATCTCGACGCTGCAGGATTCCGCCACCATCAGTGCAAAGCAAGCCGTATCAGTGACGAACAGCTTAGACCAAGTGCTCTCCCAGATCAATGAGTCTAGCAACATGATGGCTGCTCAAACCCGGCAGTTCCGTCTTGCTTCGACGCGGAGTTGGTTTCCAGTCTCTCAAGTGTCATTGTTTTCCAGTAAGTCCTGAAAGTAGGCAGTCTCAGCTAATCCGGTAGCGCCGGCATTGATCAGCTACGATCATCGCACGCTTAGCACAGTGCTACAGGGCCTATTCGGGATCACTGTCAATCTGTGTTTCCACATAGTCTGCTGGCTAGTGAGTACTGTGGAACGTGATTTGAGCTAAATCGTGAGATGTCGGGTCTAGGCGCCATGTGGTTTGCTTGCAGACCGAGGATCCGCATTCGACTAGCTCAAGTCGTGAAGACGCTTACGGTTGGTATGGATGATGAGGAGCGAAGAATAGAACAAAAAGGGCTGGGACCCCAATCAGCGCCGTCGTTCTCTCCGGTCGCTGAGAATTTCGGTCGCACTGGCGTTGGACGGAAACATACGACGCCCGAGACAATCCGAACGAGGCAAGCACTCACGGCACTCTACCCACACGCCTCTGGCAGCAGAAAAAACCCCCGTGGGTTCCGATCGGCATCTGCACCCCTTTGAAGCGAGGAGACTTGCCTGGCGAAAATAATGTATTACGATCTCAAATTAACTTTGCACTTGTATGTTTCAGATTGCCCGAAGCAGCGCACGCGCACCCAGCATGCGGATGAGTTATGTATGAGTAATGCTCGCAAGGTACAACCGCATCAGGTAATTTGCATCCTTTCCGAGTACGGTTGTCACCCTCGACAATCACAGACAGTGACAGCCCGGTTTCATTTTCCTTTTTCGATGTGATTCAATCCGCTGGTCACAGCTCTGATAACTTGTGGACAGTCGTGAATCCTGTTTTCGACGCTTGCATCGACGGCGTTGTGTCGAGACCGTCGCGGTACGGATTCAGACCGATCTAAGGGGTCTGGACTGCACAGTCGACCCTAGCTTGCAAAGGCCGTTGTTGTCTGTTTGGTCTGGCATATATATGAGACTGCAGACAAGCAAGATGCGTTCTTCTTCCCCACCCAATCTCTCATCCGAGCCACCTAGCGTACACCAAACCTCGCTCTTCTGCAACCTCAGCCTCACCCGCTCAATCCTCTTCATCCGACTACCCCATCCTTCTCTCACCCGACCAATCCTTACCTCTCACAATGCGTGTTGACACCCTTATCCCTGTCATCGGCTTCCTCGCCGTCGCTGGAACCGCATCTGCGGCACCCATCAACGAGTCTACCCTCGAAAAGAAGTGGTGTCTCTTTGGCGTTGTCGGCACCTCTTGCGGCAGCACCACCACGACTTCCTCGGCAGTCACCAGCTCCGCTGTTAGCACCAAGGCCTCCTCGACCTCGGCGCAAAGCTCGACTACCTCATGTGCTAAGTCGACCTCTACCTCGGCACAGAGCTCGGCTGTATCGTCGTCTGCCAAGTCGACCTCCACCTCTGCCAGTGCCGTCTCCTCGAGCTCTGCCAGTGCTGTCGTGTCGTCCTCTGCCAAATCGTCGGCCGCTTCGACGACCGCTTCGACGACTTCGTCAGCCTCCTGGTCTCAGTGCACCAGCTTTGACTGGAGCCCTTGGTCGTCCGGCTGGTCGTGGGGCGGTTTCAGCGTTGACTACGTCAAGGCGTGGTATCTTGACGTTTACGGCTTGTCGCCTCCTCCTTACATGACCTGGCATCAAGTTTCCGCACTCGTATCTGAGTTCGGAGCTAAGACCACCGCATCCGGCGCCAAGGCTACCAGCAGCTACACTCACGGCTGCAGCAACCCGTGGACCTCGGCCAACGTTGCTAAGAGCACTTCGACTGCCAAGGTGTCTACCACCTCGGCTGCTGCTGCCACGTCCACCGTCAAGAGCACTGGCGCCTCAAGCAGTGCATCCGCGTCCCAGTCGTCCTCCGTCGTTGTCGCCACCAGTGCAGTATCC
>JALPBZ010000093.1:0-78739 GCA_026538355.1 Cryptococcus sp. GC_Crypt_5
AGAGAAGACAGCCATCATCTACGAAGCCGACGAGCCATCCGAGTCCCGCGAGGTATCTTACGGCGAGCTGCTCCGCGAGACTTGCCGAGTCGCCAACGTCCTCAAGTCATGGGGTGTGAAGAAGGGCGATGCTGTCTCAGTCTAGTGCGTTCTGAATCCACCATCCGGTACCAAGAACAAGGTGATGCTGATATACGTCTGTAGCCTCCCCATGACCTGGCAAGCGGCCGCTGCGTTCCTCGCCTGCGCTCGTATCGGTGCCGTCCATTCAGCCGTCTTTGCAGGCTTCAGCGCTGAAAGTCTGAGAGACCGTGTCAATGACTGCGAGTGCAGAGTGCTCATCACCACCGAGTAAGTCAATAGCCTTGCATCGTAGTGCCGCATGAG
Source organism: Cryptococcus sp. GC_Crypt_5 (assembly GCA_026538355.1). Taxonomy (NCBI): domain Eukaryota; kingdom Fungi; phylum Basidiomycota; class Tremellomycetes; order Tremellales; family Cryptococcaceae; genus Cryptococcus; species Cryptococcus sp. GC_Crypt_5. Next base: position 388 of record JALPBZ010000093.1, read on the forward strand.
AGCTGACACCGTTTGCAGCGAGGGAAGGCGAGGTGGAAAGTCCATCGCGACTAAAGCTAGTGAGCTAATCAAGCTGAAAAAGTCAGAAATTCGCTAACGAATATACTAGTCGTCGACGCTGCTTTGCAATCTTGCCCTCTTGTCGAGCACGTTCTCGTCCTCCGACGTACCGGTAACACTGTCCCCTTCACCGAGGGCCGCGACAAGTGGTGGGATGAAGAATGCGAAAAGGTTCCTGCATACTGCGCACCAGTGCCAATGGCTTCTGAGGACCCCCTCTTTATCCTCTACGTGAGTGACAATACCACCACTAAAAGCATCTTGCTAAATCCGCCATTTAGACTTCCGGCTCAACCGGTAAGCCCAAGGGTGTGGTCCACGCAACCGGTGGATACCTCCTCGGCGCATATCTCACCGTCAAATACGTTTTCGACGTTCACTCGGACGACAAATTCGCCTGTATGGCCGATGTTGGATGGATCACCGGCCACACGTACATCGTTTACGGACCATTGCTCAACGGTGTTGCCACGACTGTCTTCGAATCAACGCCAATCTACCCTACTGCATCGCGATACTGGGACTTTGTGGACAAATGGAAGGCGACTCACTTGTACACCGCACCTACTGCCATCCGTCTTTTGCGTCGTATGGGCGAGGACCACGTGAAGGGCCACGACTTGTCGTCTTTGCGCGTTTTAGGATCGGTCGGCGAGCCTATCAACCCCGAAGCGTGGCATTGGTACAATGACTTTGCAGGCAAGAACCAATGTGCCATCGTCGACACATACTGGATGACAGAGACTGGTTCTATCGTCATCACTCCTTTGCCAGGAGCGATCAGCACCAAGCCCGGATCAGCCACTTTCCCGTTCTTCGGTATGGACGTGGACATCATCGACCCTACAAGTGGTAAAGTCCTGGAAGGCAACGACGTTGAAGGTGTTCTTGTCGCCAAGAAGCCATGGCCATCGCTTGCTAGAACCATCTTCAAGGACCACAAGAGATATCTCGAGACGTACATGAAGCCTTATCCTGGGCACTTCTTCTTCGGTGATGGTGCTGCTAGGGATTACGACGGTTATCTCTGGATCAAGGGACGTGTCGACGGTGAGTAGGATTATCCACGATTGAGACACGAGACTGATGGTCTGCTACCTCTACAGATGTCATCAAGTGAGAAATACGATTATGTTTGGGAGCACGCCAGAAAGAGGTAGCTAACGACCCCTTAGCGTCTCAGGTCACCGTCTGTCCACAGCAGAAGTCGAATCCGCCCTCATCCTCCACAAGGGCGTGGCGGAGACGGCTGTCGTCGGTTCTCACGACGATATCACAGGTCAAGCCGTCTTCGCATTCGTGACTATGAAGCCCGAGTTTGACAGTGCCGGTGCCAAGGAGGCGGACCTGAGCAAAGAGCTCGCGATCCAGGTCAGGAAGGTCATCGGTCCGTTCGCTGCGCCTAAAAAGATTGTGAGTCGAGGTTGAGATACTGAAGGATCATTGTTGACGCCTCTAAATACAGTACCTTGTCAGCGACTTGCCCAAAACTCGGTCCGGCAAGATCATGCGGAGGATCCTGAGAAAGATTGTGGCTGGAGAGGGAGATCAGCTGGGCGACCTGTCTTCCATCGCAGACCCATCAGTGGTAGAGGACAGTGAGTAATCTGTCGCTTCCGCGATAAGTCTCTGCTGACCATCATGTTGCGCTTCAGTCAAGTCCAAGGTCGCTGCTGGCAAGTAAATGGGTCTTGGGTGTCCCGATGTGGACGAAGGGAGTGGGTTGATATAGGGCACGTGCGCCAGAAACGCAGAGAAGAAGCGTGTATCTGTTTGATGTTCGATGTTCGATTTTCCGAGGGCTATAGCTGGACTGGTCAGCTAGTAATGGTGATGGACAAGTATGACAAGTATGACAAGCATGCAAGTTGTTCCAATCTCCATGATCAAGATCAAGATCAATCTGATCAATCTGCATGTGCCGTACAGCCAGAAGCCAGAAGGCAGAAGGCAGTGTTTACAATATCGGGTATGGCAGGTATCCGAGTTGATCACATGCGGGGTTCAAGAAAGAGTGAGAGTGCGCACATCATTCCTCGTACTCGTACTCTGCAGCAATAACAGTACGTGCGGGATAGCGGGCCGTTCCGCTTCTACTCGTGCTCTCGTGCTCTTGTGCTCTTGTGCTCTTCCAGTTGGCACGCGGGAAGTGGAAGCTGTGAGCTTCGGCGAGTTTATGCATGGTGCTGCTACAAGGCTCGAGCTGACGAGAGTGCAGTGTCTGAGAGTATGAGTGTCTGTGCCTCTGTGATAGCTGCAAGGTGTCGATACTCGTAGCAGATTGCTGGTTGCTGATCGCTAATCGCTGATCATTGATTGAGGTTCAGCTGTCAGATCAACATCGACATCAATCGTCATCATCATTCCCATCCCTTTACGACTGATACGTGCTCGATGGTCCCAGTCCAAGTCCGCATTGAGCACAAGCACAAGCACACCTAGTATATCCGCGAGGGAAGCTCGCAAGCTCGCAAAGTGCAAAGTGCACAGTCGACCTGCTTTACTGCAGTATCAGTATCGCATTCTCGCCGTCTATCGATACCTCCCCATCCTTCCTTCCTTCTTTCGCTCTTTCGCTCTTTCGCTCTTTCGCTGCTTCCTCTTCTCTTCACTTGCGTTTCACATCGCGATTCACGCTTTCACCCTCTCATCTTGGGAAGGCCACCTCACGACGCACGTTCTTTCGAGAAAGCCGTTCGACTCGTTCGACTCGTTGGAAGAGGACCTTCAGTCAAGCGCGCACAGCGCACAGCGCATAAACCATGTCCCGCTCTATCAATACCACCACCCCTACGCCCCCCGCGCTGATCCCTTATGATCAAGTGGGCCATGACAAGACCGCCAAGGCTCCGCCTGCTCCAGCAGCGACAGTGACGACGGGGAAGAAGGGGTATCCATTCTGGCTCGGAGGTACGTTCTTCCCACCTGTCTCCCTCTCCTGTCGCCCTTTCTCCCTGTCGGCCTATCCCTATGACCCGGTCCTCCTCATACTTCACCTCCACACGTGTCTGACGACCTCGACTCACTTCCTTCCCTGCCTCCCTCGCAGGAGTCGCCGCGTCCATAGCTGCGTCCATCACGCATCCACTAGATCTCACCAAGGTACGCTCTACGCTTTTCCTTCCCCTCCTGCTTTCGTTTCCCTTTCTTGTATCCTTGAACCCACTACCACTCTCCCCTGCTTGCCGCTTACTGCTCACTCCTCGCCGCTCACCGCTCACCTCGCACACTCGCACACCCAACAGGTCAGACTCCAGACTAGCGGCGATAAAGGCATGATACGCAGTCTTAAGAAGACAGTGAACAACAATGGTGTGCCCATGATCACAGAGAGATGCCGCTGAAGACTGACTTCTGCCCTGTTGGCACAGGCTTTCGAGGGCTGTTCGACGGACTCACCGGTACCCTCCTGCGGCAAATGACGTACTCCATGACCCGTTTCGCGGCGTACGACTGGGCAAAAGAGCAGATGCACATGGGTGAGTGAACAACACAGCCAGACGCACGGCTACCGACTGTCATCATTCCCCACATTCTCTGCGGCGGTGCTTGGTGACGGTCAATGGGCCTCTCATGCTGACCAAGGTTCGAATCATCTGCCTTTCCTCGATATGCTACCCGGCTGCCCTCCTCCCCGACGGACACCCCGTAGGCGCCGGGCCTCCTCCGGCCTGGAAGATGGCAGCCGCTGGCTCCATGGCTGGTGCCATTGCGGGAGTGATCGGCACGCCATTCGAGACGCTCATGGTCCGAATGCAGGCGGACAAGGCGAAGCCCGCTGAGTGTAAGTCACTTAACTGATACACAGATGCGGCGTGATGTCCTGCTTATCGAGCGAATTAAACTTTGCGTTTCTGCAACCCTTACACTGTCTTATGCCGCCAATAGTCCGCTACAATTACCGCAACTCCATCCAAGGCTTCTTCCGTATGACGTCCGAAGAGGGCATTGCAAGCTGGACAAGAGGCATGGGTCCAAATACCTTCCGATCAATATTGATGAACATGAGTCAGCTGGCTAGGTCAGTCAAGACATAGCAGTATCGAGGTGGTGAATCAAGAAGCTGAAACGCTGTACGTCAGCTACGACTGGTTCAAGCAGGAGCTGCTGAGGATGAAGCTGCTCACCGATGGACCGGTGTTGCACTTTGTGGCCTCGCTTGGAGCTGTGAGCGTGCAACGGCCTGAAACTGTGATACTGTGCTGATCGTCGTTACAGGGCACTGTCGCCACGAGTGAGTATCTGTCTCATCGGAGAGCACCCGCATCTTGGCATTGACGACTTGACCGCCGCACAAATTAGCCATTTGCTCGCCTGCCGACGTCATCAAGTCTCGTATCATGACGGCTCATGGAAAAGGTACTTCCAGCACGTTATCAGTGATTAGGCAATCGTGAGTTTCATCTCATCATTCGAAAGAAGATAGCAATGAGTACTGCTGACCACTCCCAATAGCTTCGCCAATGAAGGCGCCATGTTCATGTTCAAGGGTTGGGTGCCTTCGTGGATGCGATTGCAGCCTACGTGAGTCTACACTGATGTCAACTTGAGGATGCTGACAGCTATGACACTTGTCGCAGCACCATCTTAATGTGAGTGTCATTGACCGTCGATGTCCTCGAGCATAGAGGGCTGCTAACGGTCGGCCTGTTTCACACGATGTAGCTTCCTTACGCTAGAGCAACTAAAGAAAGGAGTTGACGCGTACCGCTCATCGGGAGGGAAGTTGCTGTGAAACGTTTTGAAACGCTGAGTGGAAGCAGTCTATGTATTGATTCAGAGGAAGGCTAGTCATTGTAAACAACACTTGTTCTATAACTATGTACTGTATATACAAGCTCCTGACGAACGGACGGGGTAGCGAGGGGTATCGGGAAACAAAGCAGAACTCTATCCACGAGTAAGAGTATGTACCGGTGAATCAATTCAACTTCCACTCTATGACCGAGTGTGAGTGCCAAGAGAATTGCGCATCGGGTGCAGTGGTAGTAGTACAGTTCGTGGTCATGCGAGTGATTGAGTAGGCGCCCAGCGCTTGCAAGATCGGGGTGAGGGACATCGGCCACACGGCGATCATCTCGGATGTGTGAGGGTAGTAGTTGGGGGCACTCACCGCTGACCGTTTGCCCAAACCTTGTTTACAGTGTCAGATCGCACTTTATTCCTGATTTTCGGGCGCCGAGATAGTTGTTTTTTTATATGCGGTGTTCCGTAAGGCGAAGCGGGAGTAAACAACAAGGAACAGCGAGATCGGTGGCCGAGGTCTTGACCAAGCCTCACTCGGGCATCGCTGCAGTGCGCTGCAGTGCGCTGCATGCGCTGGATGCACTGTATGCACCGCATGGGACAGACAGACCGAGGAGATTTCCTTTGTCTCTGCCCACGCATAGAATCAGAATCAGGTTGAAACCGAATACTCACCTCAATACTCGACTCGTTACACTCCTTTCCTTGTTCGCATAATTCGATACTGACTAACTGTAGATATAAGTCGTACGAGCTACGAGTGACACGAATCGTTGCTCGTGCCGGATCCGAATCGTCATCGTCGACTACAACATCTCTATCTCAGTCGGCTCCGTCACACTGCTCGAGTAAGTCTGCCGCTCGATATCATCACTCTCTGCCGGACCGACCGCGCGTCCTCTTTCCGTACCTACACCTGCCGACGGCAGGCAACCCTTTGTGATTGCGATCACTTGCGCGTCCGTCATATCGGCATCTGATCGATAGTCGCTCTTGTATGTCTCTGCTATATCACTCGTCAACCATTCGAGCAAGCTTACGTTTATCCATACACTCCATAGCTACATCGCATTTACGACGTTTCCATCGATACACTAGTACCCTCGAGACCCACCGACCGATATGGTCGCTCAGGTCCAGGACAGCTCTGTCCTGACATTGGGCAATCCCCTCGGCACCACTGCTCCTCTATCTCAGTCCTCTCCACCTGTCCACTCACAGGCCCAGACCCAGACCCAGACCCAGACACAGACACAGACACAGTCCCAGTCCCAGTCTCAATCCCAGTCCGCGGAACCAACGGCCGCAGAGGAAATCAGGCATGAGCAGCAATTGGCAGAAGACGAAAAGGGCGCTATTGCTCGAGCGGCGGAGACGCTGAGCACAGGTGTCCCCTTCCCTGTCGCTCTCGGCACCATGGGCGTTCCGCCCACTTCCACCGATGCCGCCCCGGCCCCGGCCCACGCGACTGCTACAAAAGCGGAGGGCGCGCTCAACGAGAAAGAACGCCGTTCCTCCACTCCCACTTCTGCCGGTACACTGGTCAAATCGCCTTCGCCCAAAGGTCCTTCCACACCTCCAGCAAAGAAAAAGGGCGGATTTAGTTTCTTCAAGTCCAAGAAAAAGCAGGAGGCAGAAGAGAAGAAAGCACTGGAAAAGGAAAAGGAGGCCGAACTCATCCCGCCCGTGTCCGTGTTCCACCTATTCCGCTTCTCCACCAAACTCGAAATAGCAGCTATGATCGTCGGTATCATCCTTGCCTCAGCAGCCGGAGCGGCACAAGTCCTTATGGTGAGCTCCCTACTCCGATCGATGGACAACAATCGCTGATCTAGCTATCACATTCCTGCCTCTCTCATACTCTTCTCCTCTGGTGACATCGCCACATTATCGTGATCGATCCCGCTCACCATGGCGCAGACTCTCATCTTTGGTAAGTCCAGCCAGTACGCAACTCAATGAGACAATCTCTGACCCCTCTTCAGGCCGTCTTACAACCAGTTTCACCGCATACGGTACCCTCGTGGCTCAGATTGCGGCCGGCGGCGGAACCGCATCCGCAGCCACAGCTGCTGCTCTGCAAGCTGCCAAGGACGAACTCAAGACTGATTCCGGTCGCAATGCCCTATACCTTCTTGCTATCGGCTGCGGCATGTTCTTCTGCACTTTCTCCTACATGTTCATCTGGAACATCACAGGAGAACTCAACTCCAAACGTGTCAGGGAAGAATACCTGCGTGCGGTACTCAGACAAGAGGTAAGCCTGTTCCCCAATCAACTCGATACAGTACGTTTACTAACCGCGCTGCGCATGATGTCAGATCGCCTACTTTGACGATCTCGGCGCCGGCGAAGTCGCTACTCGTATCCAGACTGATTGTCATCTCGTCCAAGAAGGCACCTCTGAGAAAGTCGCTCTCATCTTCCAATATCTCGGCACATTCTGCACCGGTTTCATCCTCGCCTTCATTCGATCGTGGCGACTCGCTTTCGCCCTCTCCACAATCTTACCCGCTATTATGTGTATCGGTGGTGTCATGATGGGTTCCATGTCCAAATTTGGTACGGCGTCTTTGAGCCATATCGCTAAAGCCGGCACGATGGCTGAAGAAGTCATTGGGAGCATTCGAACTGTCCAAGCTTTCGGAAAGCAACAGGTTCTAGGTGAGAAGTTTGATGAGCATATTGAACGCGCCAGAGCCGAGGGTGCAAAAGGCGCATCCTTCCAAGGTCTCGGCTTGGCCACAATGTGTGAGTGCATCGGCCTCGACAGAGTCTATCCGATTTGAAGAGTCGCCAGCTGACTTTGCGCTGTCGGTAGTCTTCTGTATCTACTCGGCATACGCTCTTGCTTTCTTCTACGGTGGAATCCTCGTCACTCAAGGACGCGCCACATCTGGTACTGTTATCAACGTCATCATGGCCATTCTTATTGGTTCTTTCTCGATGGCCATGTTGGCTCCGGAAGTGACAGCGGTCACTCAGGCCCGAAGTGCAGCCGCAAAATTATTCATGACCATCGACCGTGTCCCACCCATCGACTCTTCGAGCAAAGAAGGCCTCAAGCTGGACAAGATTCACGGCGAAATCCATTTCGAAGGCGTCAAATTCCACTATCCATCTCGACCCGGAGTTCCCATTCTCAAGGGCTTAACCACCACGTTCGACGCCGGCAAGACTTTCGCCCTAGTCGGAGCGAGTGGCTCGGGCAAGAGTACCGTTGTCAGTCTCGTCGAGCGCTTCTATGATCCCATCGAAGGCGTAGTCAAGCTTGACGGTCATGACATCAAGACTCTCAACTTGAAATGGCTGCGCCAGCAAATCGGTTTGGTCTCGCAAGAGCCCACTCTTTTCGGCACTACAGTACGCGGCAACGTGGAACATGGTCTTATCGGCTCTCGCTGGGAGAACGCTTCGCCTGAAGAAAAGTTCGAATTGGTGAAGAAAGCATGTATCGACGCCAACGCACACGACTTCATCCTCAAGCTGCCAAATGGGTACGACACGATGGTCGGTGAGAGAGGTATGTTGCTCTCAGGCGGTCAGAAACAACGTGTAGCCATCGCTCGAGCCATCGTCTCCGACCCAAGGATATTGTTGTTGGACGAGGCAACTTCGGCGCTGGACACGCAAAGTGAGGGTATTGTACAGGATGCCTTGGACAAGGCCGCTATGGGCAGAACAACAATCACCATCGCACACCGTCTCTCCACCGTTCGAGATGCCGACCGGATCCTTGTTATGGGGGCCGGCGAGATTCTCGAGCAGGGCACCCACAATGACTTGCTCGGCAACGAGAATGGTCCCTACGCACAACTCGTGTCCAACCAAAAGCTTGCGCAAGAGGCAGCTGCCGATGCGCTCAAGGAGGATCCGGGAGCCACCACCGCTGCTGCCAGCGCTTCTGATGAAGCCCTTGTCGGTTCTCCTGTTCGCGAAAAAGTCCCCGAGCTTCACCGAGCATTCACTGGCCGATCTTTGGCAAGCGCTGCGATGGAAGGTATTACCGCTCGTCGTGAGGCCGAAGCCGCCGATGAAGATAAGCTACCTTCCTCTTTCGGGCTGTATGCCCGTTTGCTCAAGCTCAACTGGGGACAAAGTCGAATGTATATCTTCGGCACTATCGGCGCCATTCTTGCCGGCTTGGTCTTCCCGGCTTTGGCCATCTTGTTTGGATATGCCCTCTCCGATTTCCAGCTCACCAACTTTTCCCAACTCCGTCACGCCCTTGATCGGGAAGCTCTTTGGTACTTTATCACTGCGGTGCTGGCGTTCTTTGTCGTCGCCATTCAAATCACCTGCTTCACTCGAACCGGGTGGGACCTCAACGCAAAGCTGCGATCAGCGACGTTCCGATCTGTCCTGCGACACGACATTGAGTGGTTCGATGAGGAGAAGAACTCGACTGGTACGATCACCTCGGATCTCGCGGATAACCCACAGAAGGTGCAAGGATTGTTCGGCCAGACGCTCGGTACAATCGTGCAGTCCTGCGCGACTTTGATCGGCGGTTGCATCATTGGCTTGATCTACGGACCGCTTTTGGCACTTATCGGTATCGCCTGCATCCCGCTCTTGGTATCTGGAGGTTATATCCGACTCAAGGTCGTTGTACTCAAAGACCAGCGCATGAAGAAGCTCCACGCTGGCAGTTCGCATCTTGCTTCCGAAGCTGCTGGAGCCGTCAGGACCGTTGCTTCTCTGACCAGGGAGGATGATGTGGACAGGATATACTCCGAGGCCTTGCGCGAGCCTATGAGGGTCAACTTGTGAGTGCCGTCGACTTTCATGAAGTTCCATTCATATGAAGGCTGACAGAAATCCTGGTAATCAGCCGCACCTCTCTCAAGTCACAATTGCTCTACGCAGCCAGTCAGGGCATGACCTTCCTCATTATCGCCTTGGTCTTCTACGTAGGAGCCCTGTGGATTATTTCAGGCCGTTACAGCACGAACCGCTTCTTCACCGTTCTTCAGTCCATTGTCTTTGCCTCCATCCAAGCCGGCAACGTGTTCACTTTCGTTCCCGACGCATCCAAGGCCAATTCGTCTGCCGCAGCCATCTTCAAAATGATCGATGACGAACCTGAGATCGACGCGACTTCAACAGAGGGTACGATCCTGAACCCAGCAAAAGTCAATGGGCACATCAAGATCGAAGGTGTGCACTTCAGATACCCTACACGACCTGGCGTTCGAGTTCTCCGTGACTTGACAATCGACGTGCCAGCAGGTACTTAGTGAGTGTTTAATAATCTCTCACATCACTACGCAGTTGCTGATATGAGATCCCCCGATTCAGTGTCGCTTTGGTTGGCCCTTCCGGGTGCGGTAAATCGACCACGATTCAGATGCTTGAGCGATTCTACGACCCATTGGCCGGGAGAGTCACCCTTGACGGTGTAGACATTAAGGATCTCAACGTTTCAAGCTACAGGAGCGAGATTGCTTTGGTGTCCCAAGAGCCTGTATGTTTAGAGTTTGTCGAATGAGTAGAGAGAAGCTGACCCCATGACAGACTTTGTACGCCGGTACAGTCCGCTTCAACATCCTTCTGGGCGCCAACAAGCCTATGGAGGAGATTACCGACGAGGAGGTTTTCGCTGCTTGCAAAGATGCCAACATCGTGAGTCTACTCTGAATCACTTTGACCGCTATCTATGCGCTATAGCTAATGACCTCACCATCGCTGCAGTACGATTTCATCATGTCTCTTCCCGATGGATTTGACACCGAAGTAGGCGGTAAAGGATCTCAGCTCTCGGGTGGTCAGAAACAACGAATTGCCATTGCGCGAGCTCTCATCCGTAACCCCAAAGTCCTCTTGCTGGACGAAGCCACCTCGGCTCTGGACTCGCAGTCCGAAAAGGTTGTGCAGGAGGCTCTGGACAAGGCCTCCAGGGGCCGAACGACCATGTGAGTTTGCGTCCTCGGCATCCTCGGCCATTCGAGTGGTTCCAGCTGACGAGTTTGCGTGTGTCATGATTAGTGCGATCGCACATCGTCTGTCGTCCATCCAGCACTCGGACCAAATCTTCTACTTTAGCGAAGGCAAGGTCGCTGAGAAGGGTACGCATCAGGAACTGTTGGCGAAGAGGGGAGGATACGTGAGTTTGAGTTGCCACTCGCACCCATCAGCGGCGCGTCGACACTGTGTCACCTGCTAATGCTGATGAATAATTCCGCAGTACGAGTTGGTCCAGATGCAGAATCTGAGCAGGCAGTGATCGGCTCTCAGTATAGAGAGAGATGGAGGATCATCAGGTGGTTTCAAAGATATAATAGGGATTTATATATGTGTCTTTCTTGTCTATATTTTCTGTGTCGTTATCGTCTTATATACCAATAGTAGACGGAATGCAGGATTGCTATTACAAAAATCTTGTTGGGATTGCAAGACTTGTCCAGCGGTACCACGTATAGTACTCGAGTACATGATTGACCAAAGTCATCCAGTCTAAGATCACCTTACATTATACCTAAACAGTTACAACACATTGTACGAGTACTCGATTCTCGAGTACGAGTAATCGTCTAAAGCAAAGGCAAAGGCAAAGGCAAAGCCAGAATAATAAAGCATATCGATTAATTTCGAATCAGGAGAAGTATAAAGTACAGAGTACAGAGTACAATCCAAAGCAAGCATTCCATTCGATAATTAGTCCCCAATGTCCTGATCTAAGCATCATCTAGTCTGTCTTGCCGTTTCCTCCCTTTCTCTATCCAGCCGTTCTTCCTCGGTCCAATTCAGCTCCTCATACCTAGGCGGTAACTCAAGGACGTTACCGCCCGACTCCGCTTGGGCGTCGGGCACAACCCGCCCTGCGTCCCGGTGCACCATGTATCCCATCTCTTGCTCGGCGGTATGTTGCGGCCCGCGCCGTCTTCTTCCAGGGCCACCAGTCCCACCAGGAGCAGAAGCTGCTGACGGCGTGTCGCCTCTCAGGGCCGCTGCTGCTGCTGCTGATGCCGGGGCGGATCCGGATGAGCCACCTCCAGCTCCGGATCCGCCGAGGAACGCAATCGTGTCCCTCTTCAAATCTGGGACATCCTCGTCATGTTCTCCATCGATGTTCGACAGTTCCTCTCGACCCTCGGGATTATGAAGCATCAACGGACCTCTTGCCGAGGAATGATACGTGCTTCCTCCGAAGCCGGACCAGGTGCCTGTGCCAGTGCCTGTGCCTGTGCCAGTCCCCGATCCTGCGATGAAGCCGGGACCGTAGTCTGTCGGAGATTCCAGATGAGGCATCGCGTGACCACCAGAAGCACCAAGCAACGCGTCTTGAGACGAGTCGCGAGTCATCATGATTCCTCGCGTATCGCCCCGGCCGTGAAGTGGCGAGATGGGCGAGGACAACGTAGCTGAGTCGAAACCGTCCAGAGTCGTTGATCTAGACCCACGACCAAGGAAAGGCTGCTTGCTATGCGATTCCGAGGTCCCCGTTGGAGATGGTGCGGGCGAGCGTTGATGAGTGCCAACGACCAGGGGCGCAAGGTTGCGCCGATCGCCTCCATGTCTCGATGCGATGAGGTCAAGAGGTGTATCACCCGATGCGCCATCGTCAACCTCAACGGCTTTAGCAGCAGGCGTATTCTTGGATGTCTTGAATAGTCCGAAAATGCCACCCGAGTACTCCTCTCCCCTCGCTGCAGCCTCACGACGACGTCTACGAGCTCGTCTCCACAGTAATAACAGCCCGACAATGACCAGTGTGCCCACTACGGAGCATACGCATGCCACTACGGTACGGATTGTCGGGTTTGGACCGCTATGCGAACTTGAGCCTCCGGCACCCCCTGTCGCAGTGCTGTGGCCCAACACTCATTAACGCCCTGCGGTGCAGAGAAGATACGTTTGTAACTCACGAAGTACTGGACCCGGTCACGCTAGGTGCTCCTCCCCCACTCTGCTCTGCACCGACACATCCGGTCGTGCCCTGTCCGACGGTCATCAAGACGCTAGATCCTCCGCTTGCCCATTTTTCAGCGCTTCCGATACCCGCAATGAGGATAAATCTCGTCCCTTTGGAAAGATCGACAGTCCAGTTGAGATACGTGACTCCCTGTGATGTGTGGGTGGTAGGGGTGTCCGATAGCGAAGAGGAAGGGAGATACTTGGCATATTTTGATGATTTGGAGTAGGTGACTGGGATGGAAAAAGAATTGCCCAAGGGGATGATGCCAAAGATTGTCGGAGGATACGTAGTATTACCCGAATGTTTATCGCTCGATGAAGTATCGAGCTCGTTGAGCTCAGTGTCGTCGGACTCGTAAAACTCGCTGAAGTCGGCCAGTGTCACTTCATCGAGCTCTCGTCTCGTCGCATCGGACGTGACGTTGGACTCTAATGATGTCGGCCATGACATGGTCAGGTTTGAACATTGCGGAGGTAGATCGTCGTCCGAGTTCGTGATGTTCCATGAGAAGTCATACAGGTCTAATATGGCGGCGTCCGATAGGAAGCAGCTGCTGTCACCAGTAGTCGACTCGGACACGGCTGCGTGGTTCACACGGGTAATCAGCTGGCCGGTCTGCTGGATCTCGCTCCATACTATACTCACTCAAAACATCTGTGGTCGCAGCGTAATCGATGCCGGACGCGCCCCATACAGTGACCATGTACTGCTCTCCTGCAGGCTGTCGGATCTGTAAATCGTACGATGTCGTGCCATTGGGTATGGTTTCGACCCATACCTGTCGTCAAGGTCAGTGCCTGTCTCGAGCAGCGTCCGAGCCAGCCAACTCACATTGTAGCCATGTTCGACGAATTCGGTCTATATCAGTCGTTAGCGAAGGGTTTCTGCATATGCAACGCGATTCACTGACCGGTGTCAGAAGAAGATGATACGGGCCACTATCGCCTGACCATCTGTGTACACCAACGTGTCAGTGGTGTTCCCAGGCATCTGGCTGCAGTGTCGAACTCACGAGATAGTGGAATTGCCGCATTGCTCGGCTCTGTAATATGAAATCAACATCGCCAAATCGACTCAAGATAGGCATGGGACTTACTGATTCATAGTGACGCTCATATAGCCTGCGTTTGCCCCTTGTACGAAGAGTGACAGCAAGGTCGCCAGGGCGATGCGACCCGGCCATGTTGACGCGGTATTTGATCTAGTCATTGCACCTGCCAACCTCCCTGGCTCCCGAGCACGAGCTCGTCGGATCGTCGTCGCCGCCGTGGTCGCCGTCTTCCCTAGAGTCGAGCTCGATATGCGCTTCCGATCAAAATTGGCTGATGCAGGAAGGAAGCCCAGACGAAAGTGCGTGTTGGGATTGACAATGGCCAAAATCTGGCCGGCACGCGTCACCTCTCTTCCTATCTCCTATGTCTCTCTTCAGTCCTACGATTGCGCGATCTGTTGCGTCCCGTTGAGCGGATACGAGTGCCGATAGGATCACAGCAGTCTAGTGTGCAGCGATTTCTTACAGTGTAGATGATAGATATGGTGAACCACATCAATGTTGTTGAGTATGAAGGAGGAAGTAAACTCGCAGTCAATTGAGTTTTGGTCTGCCTCAGCCGTCACCGCGAGATCGTCGAATTGTCTCACTCGATGGAGAATTTTGTAATCAAATACAAACTGTTCCTAATCACTGTAGTCATTCCACTCAATTATTGTAATCAGTATTCAAGTTTTACTAACTCGCCGTTCATTGAGTTTTAGTGGCACACGCTTCCATCAGTCAGACGACCCTTCGCCACGCCATGTCTAGGGTACAAGTGTGCGGGGTAATCCTCCTTGAACGACCGTTATCCCTCCAGAACCACGAACATATCATATATCGCACGTTGCATAGCATAGACGCACTGTTACGTTGAGGGCAGCGTCCGGTACAGCCGGAAGCGACTACACGACACTCCAGGTATTTGTACAGGCAGCAAGCCAAAAGCCAAGCTAAACTTTTGACGACGAGGTGAGACATTGAGTCTGCGCAATTGTCCGACAATTCTATGATGACGTCTTCAGCGACTTACCAGCGTACTAGCACTCGAGTCAACGTTTAACGAAGGAACAAGATGACTACCACATGCACTACGCTGCTGCATTCAGTGTCATCTTAGCGAGCTGACTGCCGCCGGACTGTTTGTGCCTGCTTGGGTGATATCACAATGCCTGCTTATAGCAGCGTCAATAGCACTGACTGGCACTGAGTGGCACCTCATGGATGATTCATATCGAGTCCTCACTCGACAGGCTGCTCTGTGGAGGCTTTGGATATAGGATAGTACAGCGTCAGATGGCGAAGGTCTTCCAGGCCTATGAGCGCTGGACAGCAGTGACGAAAGACGTCCCAATACCAAAGGATACCAAAGCAGGTTCATCTTGCCACATGAACTTCTCACAGACGACGATTCTTGAGCCGCTCAACGACGGCTCGGACCTGTCGGAAGCGAGTGTCGTCGTAAACGCTATGATGTCTGATGAAAAGAGAAGCATGCATGAGTGCTAGAAGAGTAAGACATTCCAATGCGGGTAGATGGGGACATAGCGGGAAGGGCAGTCAAGTCAATTGCTCGTAGTTGACTATCGACTGTGCACTTGATACAGTAGCACCGTTTTTTTCTTCTTCTTTTTTTCTTTTTCGTTTTCGTAATTTCCAGTTTGACAACAACAAACCCCATTTCGACCATTTCCATTTCCACTTGCATTTCCATTTCGTTCCGACCATTCATTCCATTTCATACAATCCATCTCTTGTATTATACTCGGCTTGCTGCACATAACACATAACAGGAAACAGTACCAAATCATGACGCAGGCCAACGGACATTCGCAGCTCAAGGTGCGTTGCCCCCTTCCTTGTATGTACGCCCGTGATGCTCGCTGACGCAAGTTGTCAAGCAGAAAGTGCTGGTGACGGGTGGATTGGGCTATATCGGATCGCACGTCGTGGTCTCCCTCTTGACTACTGGACGTTATCTCCCTATCGTTATTGACAACACCCACAATGGCTACCCGGAAGCTCTGAAGCGATGTGCCGAGATCGCCCGGGACGAGCTCGGGTCAGTCCATCTCCAACCCTCCTTCTGCTGCCCGAGCGGCAAAATTAGCCGGCGCTGACATTAGACATCGAATAGCCCCGACGCGCCTCAACCGGTCTTACATTCCGTCGACCTACGCGATCCCGCTGCCATCGACGACGTTTTCGCCAAATACGACAACGACGGGGGCATCTGGGCCGTCGTCCACCTCGCAGCACTCAAGGCTGTTGGCGAGTCCGGAGAGCTTCCTCTATCATACTATCGCGTAAACGTTGCTGGATCTATATCGTTGTTCGAGGTGGGTCTCGCCTCTACGCTCTACACTCGGTGTCTTTACCGGGAGAAGTCGGAGGCTGACTTGTCTGCATACCTGCTTCCATATGTTCCACCGTCATAGGCCATGGCGAAACACAATTGTCACAACCTCGTCTTTTCCTCCTCGGCTACCGTCTACGGTACACCTCAGACTATCCCTATCCCGGAGACATCCCCTCTTATCCCCGAATCATGTTACGGCCGCACCAAAGCCATGGTCGAGGAGATCATTCACGATTTGTGCAGAGTGAGCGATGGACCAGAGTCACTGCGTGCTGTTAGCGTGCGGTACTTCAAGTGAGACACCTCTTTCGCATCGAGCATCGACAGAGACGAGCTGCCGCTAAAAACCATCTTTCATTCAGTCCCGCTGGTGCGCATCCATCAGGCAAACTTGGAGAGGAACCGAGAGGCAAGCCCGGAAACTTATTACCTCTGTTGGCCCAGATGGCTTCTGGACGGGATAAAAGCGAGCTGAAGGTGTTCGGTAATGACTTCCCAACTCCGTGAGTGCATAGCTGCGGACAGGCTGCGACAATAAAACTGGCTGCGGAATTGACATTCGCTGCGTAGCGACGGCACATGCGTCCGGGATTACTTGCACATCATGGATCTCGCTGGTGGTCACGTTCTTGCACTGGACGCCCTCGCTGTCCCATCAACAGAGAAGAACATCTTCACCAAGTGCGACGCAAAGGAGGGAAGATATCGTGCTTTCAACTTGGGCAAGGGGAAGGGAATGAGCGTTCTGCAGATGATCGAGGCGATGAAGAAGGCCAGCGGATACAACTATCAATATGAGATCGTCGGACGAAGGTGGGTTTTGTCATGCTTCACGCAGAAAGATGGTGCTGATCGATGCTATCTGGTTACTAGGCGAGGAGATGTCCCGGACCTCACAGCCGATCCGTCGTTAGCTGAGCAAGAGCTGGGCTTCCTTGCGAAGAAGGATCTCGATACCATGTGCCGTGACTTGTGGAACTTCCAAACTCGACACCCTAATGGCTGGGCTTCGGCTTGAGAAATGCGATGATCGTGAAGGGTAGTGCCAGTCGGAAGGATGGGGAGTATTGTGTGTCGTTGCGGGAGGTTTAGAATATTGTGAGAAGAAAATGGACAATTCCTTGTGTTTGCATACCATATCAACAAATCCCTACCTACTCTACCCTTGTTAGTGCAGGTACCCCAAGCATACGAGAGTACCAGCGGTGACTGTCTCTACTCCCAAGTGGTCTTGCAGATATATAATCATAATCATTGGAAACAGACAAAATGCATATATTACACACGATACACGACACGCGGTATGATCTATGACAGGATAGGGGAAACTGTGAATGTAGCTACCAATAGGTGACTCTGACTCATTGACAACTCTCCTCAAAGTTGTTTTAAGCAGGTAGCGAAGCGGCGCCAGAAGGCCCAAAGAGCATTCTCGTCGAACGAGTCCGACGAGCGCACCTCTGGGTCTCTGACGTGCTATGATCGTTCCACGCGACCTGTCTGGCCCCCTCGGCGGTTGTAGCCACACATCGCCCCGAAGGGCGACGGAGCTCTTTGCACTGATGGGGAATTGGGGCTGCGATGGTTTGTTTGTAGCATGTATAGACCACAAAGATATGTTGTAACAGTGAGTGAGGGAGTGAGCAGCTGGGAGCTGGTACGAAGCTGCTCAATTTGGACGGAAGCTTTTTTCTTGGTCAAATGCTGTAAAGCGAATTTATCCGATTTTCTCCAGAATCACGCTGCACAACCACTTTTACTTTCGGCACCAGGTCATCTCTGACCAGCTGCATACTATCACAGCAGCACATCTCGGCACAGATCACGAGCAAAACGATTCAGCGGCCAGACACCATCTACACTAGCA
Organism: Cryptococcus sp. GC_Crypt_5; assembly: GCA_026538355.1. Taxonomy (NCBI): domain Eukaryota; kingdom Fungi; phylum Basidiomycota; class Tremellomycetes; order Tremellales; family Cryptococcaceae; genus Cryptococcus; species Cryptococcus sp. GC_Crypt_5. The sequence continues at coordinate 18,371 of JALPBZ010000093.1, forward strand.
GCCAGCGTACTCGAGGTTTCCCCCGACTGCATTGGCTTGGCCTATCCGCTGACTTATTGCAACACCTACACAATGTCGTCCCCCTTCCCTCAATTACTGCGCCGGGCGAACATCGCGACCTACGACCCTCTGATAACTAGGATCTACACCAGCACGCCATCATCGAAAGCTCAACATGCCGATTGGGGGCTCAAGTTCCCCATTCACCTTCCCAAAGGACCGAGATACGTAAAGTTCTCTTCGCTCGATGCCGGACCAGGGTTCAACTGCGATTGGCGATCAGCAGAGCGAGAGGCGCGATTCATCAGTGCATGGGGTAGTGGTGGGGTCAGATGGCAGAACGAGGACGAAGTGCCCAAATACACCATCAAGAACAATGGTATCTACCAGACGGAAGACTTGGTCGAACAGGAGGAAGGAGGAGAGGTGTGGATGCGCGACGTGGAGAGCATGAGCGAGGACGATTTCGAGGCGTTCTTGGAGCGAGTCAGGAACGAGAGGAAGCGGTTCTTGAGCCAGAGCCTGGAAGGAATGGCGGAGAGCACAAGAGCGAGTCTGCAGATGCCCGAAGACGAGACTTTGGTCCACCTCGCCACCGCCGGCAAGATCAGCGAAGGCGCCACAGCCACGTTCCAAGCGCAATTGACATCCGATGATCTCGTCGACCCCCACTCGACCAAAATCAACTCTCGCCCGCATCGCGTACACGGTCTGAACTATTCTCGTGCCCCATCAAGCTCGACCGATTACAACTCCATATCGGAAAAGAAGGGTCGAGCATTGAACAAAGTCAACCGAGCAGATGACGCTTACTCTCGCGCGCAAGCGCAGACTGCAGGTAGAACGTTCGGCAATATGGGCGGAAGGGACAACCTTCCTTGGGTCGTGGGACTGGGCGGTCTGACGGCGAAATCGCAGAATGCTAGAGGACGTGTGAACGATTCTAGCTCGGCGCAAACGATCGAGGAGACCGATTACACTCGATCCGACGCCTCCCGCGGCGTGGGCAAATTCCGCATCACAAGGGCGCAGATGGACAAGCCGCCGACTGTACTTGCGTTGGCGGAGAGTCGTGCAGGTGGACAGTTTGGCGGAAAGTGGAGATCGTCAGGAGCGACTCTACCGTCACCCATGGACACGTTCAAATTCGATATCGACGTAACCCTCGCTTCGTCTCTGGCGGAAGGAAGCGCGACAGCAACAGCAGGGGAAGAGGACAGCAGAGCAGTTGGGAGCAGAGCATGGGTCGGCAGGGAGAGGAAATTGAGTGCGCTCGATAGGTTCTCCAACGACATGGGTCTTGGTGGACCCAGAAAAGACAGAATACGAGGGGAAGCGGCAGATAGGCTCAAGCAGCAGGAAATGAGGCAGCAATCGAAGGAAAGGGTGGACCTGATGCTGCAGCGTCTCAAGGCGAGAAGGCTCGCTGGGACAGGTTCGCAGCAAGGACAGCAATGAGCACCTACTACCTACGAACAGTGTCATCCCTCACTGCCCGGATCAGTAGCTCTGCCATGATAGCATACCATGCATATACACTGTCATCCCTCAGCCATATTATCAACGTCCCATATAATCATAATCACGTGTTCGGAACCAAATACAATAATATTTCCAAAGTCGAGAGAGATCCAGCTCCAGCTGCGATGTTTGCGTGTCCACACTACATCTTCGAGTCTCGTCCGTGCCCGAAGTCATACTTACTCTTGTAATCCGGCCTCGCCTGTTCCCTGTAGAGCTGCAGAGAAGCAGCGACCTGCTTATCGTCCGCCAGCCTTGCGACATGGTCATATCTACCGCTGGCGCATCCTCGTCCGCAGCTTCAAGCTCGTCCACAACCCTTGTTAGCTCTCAAGCAGCGCCGACTCTCTCACAGTCGCCCGCTCAGGCTGCTCCGGCTGCAGTCTTGACAGGATCACGGGTATCCACTTTCCTCCCGTCTTCTTCTTCAGACGACGACGATGACGAGGACGAGGACGACGAGGAAGCTGGTACTTCAGCAAAAGCAGCGTCCAACGGACATCTCAGAGTGAACGGGAACTATATCTCGGACATCGGCAGCTCTGCGACGTCCACGCCTACCAAGAAGCGGAAAAGTCAGAATGAGATAGGGTCCAATAAGCGGACTGCAGATGGAGCTAGTGGAGCAGCTGCTAGGCGCTCAGAGGCTGAGAGGCTTTTCGAGAAACGGCAGGACCTACCTTTCTACCAAGGTGCGTCGAGCTTTTTCAGGCAATGCAGAATGACAACTGACTCGGAGATGCAGGCCGGCAGATGATCTTGGAAGAGATCATCGCGCACGACACGACTATCGTGAGTTATGCAACAACTAAAACAATTTGCAAGGCACTGCTTATACGCTCTGGCAGATTCTGGGCGAGACGGGATGCGGCAAGTCGACGCAATTGCCCCAACTCCTGCGCTCGCATGCAGTCTCCACGGCGCACTACCCCCCTTTCCCGAAGAATACGAGATATGATCCCGGCTTTGGCTCTGGCCCAACGATCGCTATCACCCAACCCAGGCGGTTACCCGCTATCGCACTTGCTACTCGTGTCGCAGCGGAGGCCGGCTCGTTGCTTGGTGCAGAAGTAGGATATAGTGTGCGATTCGAGGAGATGGTCTCCCGTCAGACCAAGGTCAAATTTATGACTGAGGGTGTCCTTATGCGGTAAGTTTAGAGCTCAAAGCTGCTTATTGCTCGGGGTATCAGCTGACGAACATCTGGTGCTGTAGGGAATTAGCCAATGCCGAGTCATCCTCCAAACCCAGTAAGGCCGACAAGGACGACATAGCTGCAGAGACAAACGGTGTGGACAGCGAAAAACCAGACTCAGATACGCCGTCAGCATCAGCATCGGCATCGGCATCGTCCTCAACAGCCGTAACGCACCAAGGCCTAAACCTCTTGCTCAAATACGACATCATCATCATCGACGAAGCGCACGAACGGACGCTGAACACCGACTTCCTGTGCGGCTCGCTCAAAAAAGTGCAGCGGATACGAAAAGATCTTGTTCGACAAGCGCAAGCGAACGAAATCAAAGGCAAGGGCAAGCAAGATACGTCTCGGGGCCAGGTCAAGGAGCTCAAGATTATCATCATGAGCGCGACGTTGGACCCGACCAAATTCCAGAAATTCTTTGACACGTAAGCTCGGCCATCGCCTTTCTTTTGAGTGCAAGTAGGGTAGTATTCCGCTGACATGCAAGATTGTAGTGGCCGCGACGCCCTGCTCGTCAAAGGTAGGATGTACGACGTCCTCACTCGCCATGTCGCTTCGCCAGTCGACGACTTCATCGAGGCTGCCGCAAGGCAGGTTGTGGGCATACATTGCGCCCCGGACAACGAGGGAGACGTGCTGGTCTTCATGCCAGGTGAGTCCTCTTGGCGCCACTGGCAAATTTGAATGAACAGCGAGAGATGCAAGCTGACGAAACGAACCCGTTTAGGCTCGGACGAGATTGAGAATTGTGTGGAGCTGCTGAAACGGGTCGCGAAGCAATTACCTCCCAATCAGAAACACGTACGTCCCTCGTCCCTCACCACACGTCAGGGGATCTGACGAAGTCGATATACTCTCTGTCCTGTCAATTCTATGTCACATTCACAGCTACAAGTCCTGCCGCTGTACAGTGCGCTGCCGCCGACAGCCCAAGCAAAGATCTTTGCGGCCCCTGCACCCAACTCCCGCCGCGTTATAATCGCTACCAACATCGCTGAAACCTCACTTACGATACCGGGAGTGGCGTTCGTGGTGGATACGGGCTACAAGAAGGAGAAGGAGTACATCTTCCGTCCATCAGGAGGTGGGCGTATTCGATCTGCGCTCTGGGCTTGACCAATCGGATATGAGAGCTCACTTATTTACCGTTTCATAGCAATCGAGCAGTTGAAGAAGAAGGGGATCAGCAAGGCCGCAGCGTGGCAGAGAACAGGTCGAGCGGGCCGCGAGGTGAGTCCGGAGAGCCTTCTTTCTCACCGCCAGCCGAAGTCGTATCTGCATCTGATCATGATGCTATTAGCGCGCCGGTCAATGCTTCCGCCTCTTCACGGAATCGGCTTTCGGTCTCATGCCGGAATTCGACGCGCCAGAGATACAGCGCTGCAATCTGTCTTCGGCCGTCTTGCAGCTCATCGCAATGGGTCAAAATCCATTCGAGTTCGAGTACATCGACGACCCAGGCCGTGATGCGAGTGAGTCGCGTCAGTTCCACTGTCTGAGTCTCATGATCACTGACGGTTCGCATTCGCATATGTGCAGTCGCTGCTGCGTTTCAAACCCTCGCTGGCCTGTCGGCCCTGTCATCGCCTACGACCATTACTCCACTGGGGATAGAAATGCTGCGGTTCCCATTAGATCCTCCCCACGCTCGGATCCTGATCGCGTCGTTCGACCTCGGCTGCGCGAACGAGATCATCGATATTCTGAGTTTGATCAATGCGGGCGGACACGTCTTCCTCGATCGGCCCAACGAGAGGGAGGAAGCGTTGAAACAGCGGGGGAAGTTTATTTATCGCGACGGAGACCACATGACGGGGCTCAACGTATTCCGCGCCTACCTCTCGATCAAAGAAGCCAAAGCGGCGCATCATCCCCAAAAGCTAAAGAACGGCGCGGCCGCAACGCACACTCAAACGGCAGTAGGGTGGTGTAAAGACAATCACGTCAATCTCAAGACGCTCGCCCAGGCACTCAAGATCCGCACGCAACTTCGAGATCTATGCGATCGATCTTCCAAAGACTGGAGGACGTCGTGTGGGGGCGATACGACCAAAGTCATGCGCGCGATGTTGCAGGGCCTCTTCATGAATACCGCCGTCGTCCAGGCCGATGGGAGCTATAGGCAGACGGCCGGTAGCTTGGTGCGTTCATTTACCACTCTACTCTTGTCCTACTTTGTTGTCGATATGCTAACCATGCTATCGACTTTCTTACAGACCGTCAAGATCCATCCGTCTAGCGTCCTGATGAGCAAGAAAGTCCCTGCGATCATGTACGATGAGCTGGTCAGTCGCGTCGTTCCTTTTCCCCGTCAGACAAGCACTCAGAGCTGACGCGGACGTGATTGGTGCACGCGCACGGAACAGACCATCACTTCGGCCTTTTACGCCCGTAACGTTTCGTCTTTCGAACAGCAGTGGTTGACGGAGATCCCGTGGTTTGCCAAAGCCGGCGGTGGCATCGCGGCGTCTGTGTCCAGGGCGAAGGTGTAGGATTTGAGATCTGCCCTTTTACATCGGGCTGTAGATGGCGGTCCTGGAAGTGGGGAGTGTTTGCTATGTGGGTACGTAGGTAGATCAGGAGGATGCGGCATATTGGGCAATTCATCAAGTATCAATCATTATGCATCGCATCGAAATTGCATCACATCCTATCTTGTCGTAATCGTCACTTACTCCTACATCATCATCTTCATCAACGCTTCCCTACTATGACAACGCGCAAGTAAAGTAGAACAGAATTACTAGAAGACCAAGACGACCTTACCCTTCTTCCCCTCCCGATGGACACTGTCCACCATCTTCCTATGCTGCTCGATCGTATAACAAGTAAGATCACTGCGGATGCCATACTTCTCGCAGAGCTCGATGGTCTCCGCCAGATCATGCTGATTGCCATGCAACGATCCCGAGACAGTCAGGTCTTTGAAGATGAAGTCCTTGAAGTGGAATACGAGCTCGCGGGGTTGGGCTACAACGATGAAGTGGCCGTGACGCCGCGTTATGGCTGTCAGGTACGCTTGCGCCGGCAGCGCGTCCGCCGTGAGGATCGCGGCTGTTGGTGTTCCCCAAAATATAAGAGATTAGCATGACTCGTCTTATCGCGCTTTGGGAAGGGCTACTGTAGGTGGACACGGTCCTGGGTTATGCGGTACGATGAGACGTCCTACGCACCGTCGACCCCGTCCCATCCCACGTACCCCTCTGGACGCAGCTTGACGATCTCCCCGACGGCGTCTTCGGCTTTGGTGCGACTCGCGTCGATCATCAAATCGGGTTTGAGCTCCAACGACTCGACTAGCGCAAGGGGTTCTGGACGAGTGTCAATTCCTACGACCTTGAGCCCCTGTACCAACATGAGAGGGAGCGAGCAAGCAAGCGAGCAACTCCAACTCAGCTACTGCACTAGTCTCGTCATTCGTACCTGATCACTATGCACTCACCATGGCCTTGGCCATCTGCACGCCCAGATGACCCAAGGCGCCGAGTCCACTGATAGCGAGGATCCCCCCAGGAGGCATATTGGCTTTGGCTTTCTTGATTGCCGTGTAAATCGTGACGCCAGCACAGGTGAGCGGCGCGGCCTGTCCGTCGGACACGTCGCTATCAGCGTCGCTCTCGCCTTCATGGTATCAATGAGAATGTTGATATCGACGTGATTGGCGAGATCGGTAGGGCAGTCTCAGCAGAGCACGACACGACGCACCTGCTCGAAAGACATGGAGGGCGGAAGCGGTACGCACAGGCCCGCTTCGACCAGTGCGTATTCTGCGAAAAAGCCGTCGGTCGTGATCCCCCCGTATTGCGAGTTGGCGCAGTACCTGCATCGTATCAGATCGCATCAGTATCAGTGATACAGTAGCTGATCGCGCTCAAGCATTACAAGCATTGGTCATACTGTAGTACAGTAGTACAGTATGAGCAGGGAAAGATGAGAGGCTCAGAGGCTCACTTCCAATCGCCCTGCGTGCAGTCGGCGCATTTGCCTGTCGGGAGCAGACATCATCGTCAATAACGTTTACGATATCGACAACGCCCTCTCTCCATTTCCCCCTCCGTCTGGGCTGATTCACGCTGCAAGCACTTACCACACACATCCCTGGGCAAGAGCGCCGCCACCCTCTAACCGACCTCTACTTTCCCTTCGCGCTCAGCAGCTTCCCCCAGCGCCACGATCGTTCCCGAGGGCTCGTGGCTGCCTATGAGCGGGTACGAGTCCTCCTCCCCACCGAAAGAGCCATCTAGCACCATCGTGTCCGTGTGACATAGTCCCGCTGCTCCTATTCGCAGTAGAGCTTGAGTTCCTGTTGGGCTTGGGACGGGGACGGTACGTAGATCGTAGTGGGCCCTATCATCATCGTTGTTGGCATTAGCATCATCAACCGAGTCAGATGTACTGAGTACGTCAAAGCCCAGAATGATACTGGAACATGGAGACTGAGGCAAGAGAACGAGAAAGGCCCGAATGCCAATGTGTGGACTCACACCCCCGCCTTGGGCACTATGAGCGCTTTCATCTCCTTCGGAATGTCCGCAGCCATATTCGACCAACAGTATACCGTTCGACAGACGTATGGTATGTTACACAAGTATATACAAGCAACAAACCTCGACAGTGGTGGAGTAATATCGCTTCTACCCCGCAAGGTCATTGATCACACCTCCACCTCCCTCCTCCACATTCACCTCCACCGGGCTTGTGACCAGCAAGCTCTGCAACAATTACACCACGATGGGATACATGGAAACAGAAGCGCGTCCGATTGTAACAAGTAATGCATCGTGAGGACAACCTGATATGACGTTCGCGGGACATCTCACCATACAACCTCGACATACTTGATACGCCCACCGCCCTTGACCACATCCACCCACTCCTTCCTCCTTTGGACCCGTACAGGCCCGTCATTATCGCCACCAACGTCATGACTCTTGGGAGCCGACTGGTCGATTGCCTGTATACCGCCTTGACTCCTATGATGATTCATGAGCACGCCGCGTAGTCCGAGCGTGCGCAGTGAAGGTAGCTTGGACGAGGCTGGGTGCAGCAGAGCTGAGAGAGTTCGATGGCTCAGGTCATACCGTGGGAATGACAAGTCCAGCATCTAGATAGCAGGGAATAAGAGTGAGGGGTAAGCTACGATGACAGCGGCGGTCGAGATAATCTCACGCACATTCAATACAATCAACTTCCTGCCTAGAACTCCCATTCCGCGCCTCAATCCGTCTTCCCCGATGACTGTCTTCCCACCAAGTTTGACGCCTGCTAGGCCCAGCTCTCGCAAACCAGGTGGAAGAAGAGCCACGAGCTTGTCGAGATCGCTCGGTAAGGTGGAGTATGCCAGGTTGAGAGACGTTAGTGAACGAGCGAGGTCTATTGGTAGTTGACGCAGTAAGGCGTGTGGAGCTGAATGTATTGTGAGGGGAAGGTGAGTCAGGGAATTATCGACCAGAGAGGAAGCAGGGGCATCTTCCCAGGATGAAGTCGTCGTGTCGCCGGAGCCAGTCTCTTGACCATCAATCTCAGTATCTGGGGGCGGCTCGCCAAGAATGGACAGCAGCGAGCGGTCACTCAGCCGGCCTGGACTAGACTCGGGGAGGATCGATGCAGCTGCTAGCAGGCTAGACTTAAGGTGCGGTTCGAGATAGGTGACCTGTTCACGTAGTATTCTTCCAAGAGTGTATGTCTCGCCAGGAATGATGTCCGTAGGGTGATCGTCGTTGACGATAGGCGGTTCGTATACGACAGTATCGTCTTCCAGATGTCGCAGTACAGCTTCAAAGCAGAACTCGATCAGTCGGCGCCGACCACCAGTCCTTTCATCCCTCCGCGAGTTGAGAAGCGCTGAAGACTGCTGCAGGTCTGCCGTCGTGACAGGCGTAGACACATGGGAAGGCAGGGACGCAGACGCTTTTGAGCTCGGCCCAGCAGTATTCGAAGGGGAGCGCCAAGATGGCGGCGGGGCTGGACCGGCGACAGAGCGTGAAGCTTGCCTCTGAGAGACTTGCGAGCGACGCAGCAATTCAGCGCTGTCAAAGTAGACTAGTGTCAGCTTATCAATTTGTGTATGCAAGCGCTGACATACGGGTGGATGCCCCCTTGTTCGACCTCGACCAGCCCGCCTACCCCCGCGCTGCCGGTACTCGTGGAAGGAGTCCATGCTCTCTCGCTCTCCGCAGCGCTTCCTGTTGGGTTGAGATGCGGGGGCAGATCTCTTGTAATTGATCGAGAATGCCTCGAAGATGCCAGCAGATCAATCACTGATCTCTCCTGCGGCTCGGTGGGTCTTTGCGGTTGATGTGACGTGTGAATGAGATGCTTGAATGTCGGGACATGTTTTGGCATGAGCAGTCTTGGGATCGAGTATTGACAGAGGGAATGCTATATGCCTTGATAATATAAGTTGCAAGGTGAAGATTGGATCGTCTACAAGAGAGGAAAGAGATTACGCTGAAAACACGAGGTTGCCACCCAGAGATTACCCCGCATTCCCCCTTGCACTTACCCCGCACTATCATGCATCATCATCATCACCTGACAGCAATGGTACTAGCAGTGTTACGCATCACACGGTCACCCCAGCACAGCGATTATATCGAGTGATCCATCTCTTTCGTTCCCTCTTCCTTAAGTATCTCGATTTCTTCATTTAGGACGCTGCCAGAAAGCGTTGCGCCAAGACCTGCGCATCATGAGTCAGACCCGTCCAATCTCGGCTGATAAGGCCGGATACCCGCAAAGGACAACCGAGGCTCGTGAGTATCATGCTATCCAGCGACAATCGGCGTGTCGACTCTTCGCTGACTCACAGCAAAACAGGCTACAAGCACCTCGGCGATATACATGGCCGTCTTGATCAGTTCCTCGTGAGTCTCAGTCACGTCGCTCTCTATACTTTCAGCTCATAGCGTACGCATAGGGCGGTCATTACGCGCAATACAACCTTTCCTCGCTCCTCTTCGCGCATCGTGCCGATGACGTGGAGCACGTAAAGCTAGAGGTATGGTCTGCGCCCAGCAGAACCAAGCCGTCTTTCGAAGAGGCGAAGAGACAGACGTACAAGGCCGCTAAGAAGGGGGACGAGTTCGGCCCAAGCTGGAGCAACCATTGGTTCAAGGTGACCTTGCACATACCGCAAGAGTGGGCAGACTATGAACGCGTCCAGCTCGAGTTCGACTGCTCGGGTGAAGCGATGATCTTTACCACTGAGGGCGATCCCATACACGGCTTGACGGGAGGATTTGACGGCGATCGGAGGGTAGAGTTCATCATCCCTCCCGAAGCGCGGAAAGCTGGTGTGGCTCACTACTACATCGAAGCCAGCTGTAACGGCATGTTCGGCATCAGCAACATGGATCCACCCGATCCCAACAGGTTCTACCGATTGAACTCTGCCGATCTCGTCGTACCGAATATGGAGGCATGGAGACTCATGTGGGACTTCAACGCTCTCCATCAGCTATACAACACCCTTCCCGACGACTCCTCGCTGTGCAACAGGGCACTGTACGCTGCTAACGAGATCATGAATGTCTTCGAGCGCGGTAGTCTGGAGAGCGTCAGTCGTGGTAGAGAGATAGCAGAATCTATCCTAGGCAAGGACTGGGAGAAACACATTGAAAAGGACAGTGACAAGGCCGAGAAACAGCACGGCACCCTCTGGGGCGTAGGACACTGGTGAGCTAGAAGATATACACGAAAGAGGCTGGAGCTCATCCGCCCTCAGTCATATTGATACCGCCTGGCTCTGGCCATTCTCTGTGACGCAGCAAAAGTCTGCTCGATCCTGGTCGACCCAATGCGACTTGATTGACAGATACCCCGAGCACCGCTTTTCAGCTACTCAAGCCCAGCAATTCAAATGGCTCGAAGAGCTGTACCCAACCTTGTTTGAGCGTATCAAAGGCAAAGTTGCAGAAGGGACTTTCCAGCCTCTTGGAGCCACCTGGGTTGAGATGGACACCAACATGCCATCAGGAGAAGCGCTCGTGAGGCAGTTCCTTTACGGTCAAAGATACTTCAAGAGTCGGTTCGGATTCAGGTCGGAAACGTTTGTGCTTCCAGACACTTGTGAGTTTCGCTTGATATATGGGGATGACCATAGCTGACGAGATTATAGTTGGCTACTCGAGTCAGCTCCCTCAGATTTCTCGCCAGGCGGGCGCGCACAATTTCTTCACGCAGAAATTGTCCTGGAACTCCATGTGAGTTGTACAGTCCGCTGATTGCGATACGGCCGCTGATCTCTCGCCCCTGAACCAGTAACAAATTCCCTCATTCTACGTTTAATTGGGTCGGCCTTGACGGTTCGCAGATATTGACGCATATGACCCCTGTGGACAACTACAACAGCCAGTGAGTCCGGTCGATGTCAAATAGAGACCGTCTGACAAATTGACAGGTGCAATATCGACGATGTCCGTCGAGGTGTGACTGGAAACAAGAACCTCGATGTCACGGGTAAGCCTAAAGCCCGCGCTCACACACTCGGACTTCGAGCTGATATATGTCTTACAGCCCAAGCGCTGATCCTCTTCGGCAACGGCGATGGCGGTGGCGGACCTACGCCGCCGATGCTGGAGAAGCTGAGGCGTGCTAGGGCCATTGGAAAGCAGTCAGACGCTGGTGGACAGATTCCGCTGGTCAAGATGGGAGGCAGCTTCGAGCAGTTCTTTGATTCAGTCAGGAAAGAAACATCGGACGGCACAAAGCTTCCGTACTGGCGCGGCGAGCTGTACTTTGAGCTTCATCGGTGAGCGTTACTTCGTGGAAATCCAACCCATTGCTGACGCTTGGTATCACAGTGCGACATACACTTCTCACGCATCGATCAAAAAGGGCAACAGGAAAAGTGAGATACTCATGCGCGAGGCAGAGTACGCCGCTACGTTGGCGACCCTGATCAGCTCAGAGTACGGGTATCCCAAGGAGGTGTGTGACAACTGCAATCGACTGCTTTAGCACAAGAGCTGATAACAGTGCTCTCAGCGCTTGGACGCTGCATGGGAAGACCTCTTGTTATGCCAATTCCACGATGTTCTGCCTGGCAGTGGAATAGCGATGGTGCGTACTATGTCCCAGCCGAGGGTGCCGGTCCACTGACCGTCCTTCCAGATCTACGATGACGCTGAAAAGAAATATGCCTCTCTGCACAAGTCAATTACCGCCATCGTCAACGAGGCATACGCTGTAATTTATTCCGACTCTGCGCCATTCTCAGCCGAAGAGCCGGCACCCGTTGCCAGTCCCATTTTCGCTGTCAACAATATCCCTAATTATCCTCGACAAGAGGTCGTCAGTATCCCTAGTAGCGCGCATTGTCAGCTCGAGTCTCGGGCCGCGCAGATGTCGAAGGATGGGCAGGTGGCTCACTTGCTCATGGACGCCCAAAATGCGGACATGCCTATGATCGCGGCTCCAAGGGCGATGCGCGATATGCCGGCAGTGTCTGGTGGGTGCTGAGGAACACTTCACCTACGAGAATGTTGCTGAAAATGAGAGTCACACAGTCACACAAGTAGAGGCAGACGTATTCGTCATGACGAACGAAAAGTTGTCCATGACCCTGAGAGAAGGCAGGATTACGAGCATATACGACAAGGTGATCGAGTGAGTGGCATGCCTTTCATAGTCGATCGCGCTGACATGCATACTCTTCCAGCAAAGAGCTTATCCTGCCTGGCGCTAGTGGGGGACTGGTGATCATGGAGGACCATCCAAACTATTGGGAGTGAGTCGGCCGTGTTTCACATTTGCCTTAGCTCTGTGCTGACATCTCGCAGTGCCTGGTCAGTCTTGCGAGCGGAGGTTGACGCAAACATTTGGTATGCTAACTGTGAACTTTCAGGGATGTGGACAGCTTCCACCTTGAAAAGCAGAAACACCTCAATTTCGGCTCTGTTCATATCAAGTCGGACGGCCCTCTCCGGGCCACAGTAAGCACTTCTCTTACCGTTGGTCAAAGCCGGATCGAGGTAGAGGTGAGTTTTGTCTTTCGTAGTGAGTCTGAAGCCGCGCAAACCCTGACATGGTGAACAGATCTCTCTGGATGCTATCGGTGCTTCGGTCAAAGCGGATGCTAGAAGTTTGATTCGTTTCGATGCTGTTGTGTGCGTTTGATCTTGTTGCTCATTGTTCAGACGCTGACGGGGATCCTAGCGACTGGCGAGAGAAACATCAGTTCCTCAAGTGTGGGTGTTCCTGCTCATTAATACGGCTTGTCGAGCATTGCTGATTGCGGACATAGTCGAACTTCCCCTCGATATCAACTCTGAATTCGCGACGTACGACACGCAGTTCGGAACGGTTGCTCGACCAACGCATAGGAACACGTCTTGGGATGCTGCGAAGTGAGTGCTTGTACCACTGTTTCTGCTCAACGCGTGGTATTGACGAAAGCGTGCAGATTCGAGGTGTGCGGACACAAATTCGCCGATCTTTCTGAGGTGAGCCCCTTATCTTCATCATAACCAATAGTTCACTAACTTGCTGGACAGTATGGATATGGCGTCGCTATCGTCAACGATTGCAAGTACGGCTAGTAAGTGATTTTTGACTCATCCTTAACAGGCGGTAAATAACTCTCGTGCAGTGCAACACAAGGCAACGTCATGCGCCTTTCGCTGTTACGTGGACCCACACAGCCCGACGCAGACTGCGACATGGGCACCCACGCGTTCTCGTGGGCCATCTACCCGCACATTGGCACGTTCACAGAGAATGACGTGGCTCAAGTGGCCTATGCCTTCAACACCCCGTTGCGCCGTGAGTTCAATCTTTTTCCGGCTTTGTGTTTCATACGCTGACCGCTTTGACGATGCAGTGCGATACTCCCGCGAGCCCGCCAATATCGCTCTCAGCCCGCTTGCCCGGGCTTGCCCATTCGAGCTTGAAAACACACCCAATGTTCAGCTTGAGACGATCAAAAGAGGCGAGGATGACGACTTTTCCGCGTCAAGTGGAGAGAAGAAGACGATCATCCTGAGGCTATACGAGCACTATGGCGGACACGCGAAGGCTGTACTGAAAATGTAAGCGAGAACTACCAGGATGTCTTGACACTCTATGACATGGTCGGCCATTGACGGATTATCGTTGCTTAGCTTCGGCTTGGAGGTGGTGAAAGCGGAAGTCGTCAACATCCTCGAAGATCACCTCGAGACTCTCAAGATCCACTCCAAGTCGCACAGCGCCTCGGAAGCAAACGAAGAGGAAGGCGAAGAGGCAGCCGACGACGTCTTGTCATGTGGACATGGAGACAAGAAAAATAAGCCCAAGCGCGAGCACGACATGGAGATCAAGTTGGACTTTAGAGGGTACGAGATCAAGACTGTGCGATTGACCCTGAAGGAGAGCAAGAGCAAGGAGCAGGAGAAGGAAGAGCGAAGGCGATCCGATGGGTCTTGGGTCAAGTTGTAAATTGGCTCCAAGTCATCCACCGACGGTCTGTAACGTTGTCTTGATTAGGTGTTTCATGTCTCAATTAGTTGTCAGAGAACTTGTGTTGCAGTGTAACTAGTCGCTATTATGCTATGCAAAAATGTGCCGTCTCGTCCTCGTGCGGGGTGAGTACCCTTTACCCACTCGGGCACCTCCGAAATGATCGACTCCTCGACTAGCGATTCGTTCAAACAACGGATTTCGGCCAACTCCGACTGCGATCCGGAAAAGTCTGGCAGGCGATTGAACCGGTTCAGCAGGTCCGGTTCTTCAGTCAGTCGGCTGATTCGCCATCGCGACTCAACGACAACTTCGTCTTGACTTCTACAGCTTTGTGCGAGAACGTATCGACGAATGCGCCCCCCCTCGGAAGGCCTATACCACTTTCTTGGCTTCATCTGATATAGACGTCTTCGAATAGAGACGAGGATCTCGACGGGGAACGAGGGACTGGACGATGGGCTGGTTAAGTCGCCGATCCACGCATCTGGGATCACAGAGCACGAGCACGAGCACTTCTGCCGCAGCTCCTGATTCGCGGACACATACTACTCCTTCTGCAACGAACGCGCCACCACGCGCGGATCAGGCTCGGACCACTCCGAGATCCGATCTGTTATCAGCGACAACGGCGATGACGGCTCCGAGCAGCTCCTCGCTGACTCTGATGGACGGTTCATCTTCGTCAACGTCGAAGAGCGCGAGGGAGGCGGAAAGTGGAATCATCGCGAAGGATTTCGCTGGATCGCGCGCTCCACGAGACGGAGGCGGGACGAAGCGGGCGAACAGGTCTTGTGGTGGGGAGCATACTGGAAGTGGAAATGGAAGTAGAGATTGGAATGGGAGAGAGGAGGATATGGATACGGTCGATCTGACGCCTGCCGAAGCGCGCGAAGCGCATGAGGCTGCCCAAGTGAACGCAAGTGGACACGACCAAGTGTTCACCGCCAGCGAGGTCGAAGCTGCCGAAGCTGCCGAGGCCGCTGAAGCAGAAGGTGCCGTGGAGAAGTCAGGTCCAAGAGGATCGGAGGAGATGGAGGTGGAGATGGTCGATGGGAGACCGAAAGATATCTATGATCGGTTTAGTAAGGGCCAGAAGAGACGGATCTTGGCTATCGTCTCTTATTCCGCTATCATCGCGCGTGAGTAACGACTCTCTCTCTTTCTCTCTCTCTCTCTTTCTTCCCTTCTGTCTATCAATCGCACATTTACCTTGCCCTTCACCCCTTTCTACTGCTACCGTGATTTGAGCTGACAGGATTATACAGCAATGGCATCATCGATATTCTACCCTGCGATCCCACAACTATCCGCCGACCTCGGAACGTCGGCATCCGTAATCGACTACACAGTCGCCATCTTCCTAGTCACTATTGCCATCGCGCCCGTCCTCTGGTCCCCGTACGCTGGGTTCTACGGGCGGAAACCCATCTATCTGGCTAGTATGCCTATCATGCTTGCGGCCAGTATCGGGGTCGCGGTTAGCCAGACGGTCGGCGCGCTCATTGGGACTAGAATCCTACAAGGTATTGGTGAGTGTCTCTTCTACTTCGACAATATAACAGATATGTCGCCTCGAGCATCATATTCATTGTATCGTGCTGACAACGGCGTACTGCAGGCAGCTCATGCTTCCTGTCTGTCGGTGCGGGGACGATCGGTGATATCTACAGGTGAGTCCCTTCATCCACACCTTTGCCAGGCCGTGCTGACACCGCAATAGACCTACCGAACGGAGTCGGGGCATGTCAGCGTTTTACGCCGGGTACGTTGCGAATTCCTTCGAAGAGGCCCTCGCTAACAATGCTACGGCGCGTAGAGTCATGTTCGGTCCCGCCATATCGCCCGCTCTGGCAGGGGTCCTGGTGGAATACACTCCGGCAGGTTGGCGATCCACCCAGTACTTCTTAGCGGGAATGGGCGCTCTGTCGATCTTTTTGGTCTTCTTCTTCTTGCCTGAAACGTCACATCCGCCATTACCGCACACCGTCCTGAAGGAGCAAACTGGGAAGAAGTTCGTGCCCTTCTGGTTCAACCCTTTCAGTTCTTTAGGTCTGGTTAGATGGCCCAATATCGCTCTGGCCGTGAGTTGCCATTCACTCACCCAGCTATTGACCACGCTGATGATGATCTGTCCGTTATAGTGTTTCGTCTCGAGCGCTACCATGCTTGATCAATACGTCTTCATCGTCCCGCTTTCCACGGTATTCGTGAGCATGCTCTTCTGCGTTGTGTGCAGACACCTACTGACACACCAAGCAGAAAGATCGCTACAATATCAACAACCTCGCTATCTCAGGCTGCCTCTACCTCGCAAGTGGAGCGGGCAATATCGTCGGCACCAAAATCGCAGGACGTGAGCCCCTTTCCCTCAATCATTGTTTTTCGTCCTTCCCTATGAGCTGTAATTGACACGCTCTGCGTTGGGTGATAGCTTGGGGCGACCATGTAGTGAAGAAGTACATGATCAAACGAGGCTACCGACGACCCGAAGATCGGCTCAAGGCAGGCTTGCTCGCAGCCTGTATCCTCATGCCGCCAGTCAATTTTGGCTATGGGTGGATATTGCAGACCAAGTAAGTTGACACCTCATTTCCAAGCGTCGATCTCGTAGTCTTGCTGTAGTCGCTTGCTTAACGGATGACTCGTCGCAGCGCTGGCGGCCTCGCCCCTCCTCTTGTCCTCCTGTTCTTCAACGGACTGGGGCTGATGTTGATTCTTGGACCGCTGAATACCTAGTGAGTATCACACGAAGGCACGCAAGCCTCGCTGATGATCGATGGTTCGCCACAGCTTGGTCGACTCGATGCAGGAGCGCAGCTCTGAAGTCATTGCTGTGAACAACTGTAAGCGAGCGTTGTCTCCGCTTAGCACTTGACTGACCTATATGCACGAACTTCAGGCATTAGATATTTGTTCGCTGCTGCTGCCTCGGCGGTCGTGGTTCCAATAGCCGATGCGATAGGATGGGGGTGGACAATGACGATTGCGGGTTTCATCTCGGTAGGTGCAAACCTCGAGGCGTTCTCACGCCTTGAAAATGCCGCTGCACCGTCTGACGCAATGATGTCTTTAGGTCGCGGCTGCTGTCGCATTAGTGGCGCTGGAGCGCTATGGGGACAAGTGGCGAGACCGCGCCAATGTGCGATACGGAATAACAAAAGTGGAAGCGGACGAAGAGCGGGTTGACGCTGGCAAAGACGAAGAAGCGGCCGTGCGCTCGTCATCCGCGTTGGAGGAGAAGACCGGTACGGCTGTGCAAGAAGCGGGTAGTACGCGGGGGAGCGAGGAGGAAAAGGACGAATATCCCGGAACGCTCGTGACTCCTGGACCAAAGCAAATGTCCAGAAGCCTGTCGCGCCACGGGAACGGGAACGGTAATGGTACGATCACCAGAGCGAACTCCCCGAAGAGAGTGGGTGGCAGTGCACGGCACGATCTGTCGAGGCAGAGTACGCGCGGAGAACTGCCGAAATTGGAGCAAGTCCTCAGTAGGACTGTTTCGCTATCTGGAGCCTCGGTGCATGGGGGTGGATAATTCAGTACTATCATCGCGTACAGCAGTAGACCATCATTTGTAAGCCGTAAGCTGAAAGCTATCCAAGATCCTTACATATAGTATACACATGCAAGTAGAGGCATTCCATCCCGGACACGTTCGTCAGAGTGACGTCGCCGTGGCTGTGGCAGACTAGTGCCCGTCCTCCGTAATAGGAGCGAGCGGCGCAGCGCTGCCTTTGCCGCCACCAGCGGTGCTCTTGCGCTTGCCCTTGCGCCTGTTCTTCTCCTTGCTCTCGTTCTGGCTCTGCCAGCTATTCGTCTGTTGAAGCGAGAACGGCACTTGCCCCTGCCCCTGCTCGTCGGTCGTACGTTCTACACTTGACGACAATGAAGATCGGGTGGAAGCGGAAGGAGCTGAAGAGGCGGACGAGCCACTCTCCCTTCGCCCGCTTCTGATCCAAGCTGGCGGATACTCGTACTTGCGCATCGCACTCGCGACGTCCATGTGGCGTATGAAGGTGGCTTTGGTAGCTTCATCTTGAGCCGTGTGCGGTAGAAGCGACTCGAGGCGCCGTTCTCTCGTTTGCCGCAAAATCTCCTTCGAAGTTTCAAAGTCCAGGTCGTCCTCGTCGTCGTCGTCGGCGAAAGGGTCTTCGTAGCTGTCGGACATGCTGGGTGATTCAATACAGAGGGAGTTTAATTTGGAGTTAGTGCTCATGTCGGTTGACGCCACAGTAAGGAATTGGCTCAGTATGTAATCACGTCAGGACGATAAAGCGAGGTATCGCTGGTGGTATTTAAGCCCAGGTTGATCGCCACCCTCTAGTTCGATCGGTATGATTTGCCCCAAGATGGATGATGCAGGGATGTCTACTGAAGTACTAGTGTGATCAGATCTCGCCAGTTCTGCTTCTGCTTCTGATCATCAGTACGTATGAATATAGCGAATGACAGTTGGGGTTCGTGCCAAGTACGTTATCCCAGAAGCGAGCCGCGCAGAGCAGAGCGGTCAGCACAATATCGCGTTTCAGCTTCCCAGTCCCATTTTGTCCAAGCAGAATGGTTAGCTAGGTCCTTTATCACTGCGACACACTTCCCATTACAAACGCGGTATGCTTCTTCTACGTCCGGCGGGCGGCTACACGCCGCGGCGTAGTATTTGCATGGGTCATTAAGTGAGTACATGGTGACAAGAGAGATTGACTCACAAGGACATGCGCGTTACTCGACAACATCGATCACGTGATTCTTTTCACCGGTAAAGGCGTGAATGAGGAAGTGAGGTAGAGATACCGAGAGCTAGATGAAGGATGAAAGCATTATTGTACCATTTATCATCCTCGTATAGTTATCACTCGCAGGCTCTAATCACTGGCTTCAACGCTCGCACCGCTCCCAGACTTCGACTCCGCCTCCAACCGCGCAAGGCAAGGCATGCCATCGTCCACCGAGCTTCAGACGACGACTGCCGCAGCCAAATGATTCCGGCCCACGTACTGCGTTGCGGACGACCACGTTCGCAAACGACTAAAGCCGCTACCGTTCTTGGTCCCACTGCTACGTTTGCTGCCACTGGGCCCTCTCGCTATCTCCAAAGCTGCGCGTCCTGTGCGTGCTGTGCGCGCTGTGCTCGACACTCCGGACCACCAAGTGGAACCTCGAGCGTGCACACAAGTCAGCGTCGGTCATTCTCATCCTTCCGGAATCCCGGTAGACACGGGGGACCGGTCGAATCACCCCTTTATCCCAGTCATAGTCGGACACGGAGACCACTCACCTCTTTCCCTTCACTTCTCACAGACTCGTTATCTATCATGTCCCGACGACTCAATAGCACTTCGTCCAAATCCCAACCTCCATCCCAATCTACAACCTCAACCTCAACAGCATCATCATCATCATCAACCAAATCCCAGCCCAGCCCTACACCCGCTGCATCATCACATACACACGTGCATGATCATGCTGATGGTCAGAGTCACGCCCACGACCACGGTCACGACCATTCCCATAGTGGTATCTTCCACACGCATGCGCACGACCACTCCGAAGGCGCTGAACAGCTCATCAAAGCTATCTCCTCTGGCCGCTTAGACAGAGGTACTCGTATCACGTTGCTAGGTCAGCTCTGTCCCTTAAGACGTACTCTACGATTCCATGTACTGATTCTTCGTGTTCGGTTCAGGCCTCGGAAGCAACGTCGCTTTGACCATTTCTAAAGGCTTGGCAGGCCTGTGGATGAACTCGGCCTCACTTCTTGCAGAAGCAGGACACAGTCTGTCCGACTTGCTGGGCGTAAGTCATAAGCTTCTGCCATCTAAGCAACAACAGACGCTGATCGATATCTTTGTGACATAGGACTTTGTGACACTTGCAACATGGCGGATATCGCGCCGGGCCCCGACCGACAACTTTCCTTGGGGGTACAGCAAATTCGAGACATTCGGGACGCTCAGCGTGAGCGTTATCCTCGTCGGCGGGGCAATAGGTATCGGCCTGCATTCATACCACGTGAGTCGCTATGTATCTCGGTGTCTGCGGCAGAGGAAAGCGATAGTCTGACACGGCTTTAATGATAGCTCCTACTCCAGACGCTCCTCCCGTACCTCGAGACGTTCCCACCGGGTACCTTTCTCAACTCTCTTGGCGGACACCTACCTGCTTCAGTGCCCTCGCCCCTGTTAGAGTTGTTCCACTCACACGGTCCTTCCGCACTACCTCACGAACACCTATCGGGAGTTGCGCACGACCATTCTCACGCCGCCGTCGCGCATGAGCATGGAGCCGAGGTCGGAGCCATACTCAACCCGCACGCAGCGTGGTTCGCACTGGCCAGTGTAATCATCAAGGAATGGTTGTACAGGATCACAGCAAAGGTGGCTACGGAAGAGCACAGTCCGGTGCTACAGGCGAATGCCTTGCAGTGAGTGCTGCTGCCCACGACGATTCATCACAGTGCTAAGCTGACTTCGGCGTCAGCCACCGAGCGGACGCTCTCACTTCGGTGGTAGCTCTGACGTCCATCATGGGCTCTTCGCTGGGCGGCTATCACTTCCTCGACCCACTAGGCGGTATAGCCGTATCCTTCTTCATCCTCCAACAAGGATTGTCTTTGTCCAAAGTCGCTCTGCTGGAATTGCTCGACGCGGGAGTCGACCAGAAGACGCAGAAGAACATCGAGGCTGTGGCGGGCGGTCTGGTCGACGGCGAGACACTGCTAGGTATCCGGAATGTCAGAGGCGTCAAATCAGGTGGTAAGTCGTTTCGTCCTGCCCAGCCAGCATCTTGATTCCAAGCAGTACACTAGCTGACACATGAGACAAATGTAGGTCAAACTCATCTCGACCTGACCATCTCAGTCCCACCAACAATGACAGTACGCGACTCGCACGCTGTCGAACTACGAGTCAGGGAAGCAGTCATGGCGGCCCGAAGGGAGGTGCGCGAAGTCAAGATTCACGTTCATGGTAGAGAAGAGGGCGAACAAGTCATCACTCAACCTGATGGAATGGAGAAGGTCGCCAAGGTCGTCCAAGTTGTTGATGGGCCAAAGTCGGATTTTGGCCGTGAAGGCTGTTAGCTCCGTTTCATTCCTGCCATGTTACACGCAGGGCGAGAGCTGAGGTGCGATTGCTCGTCGCGTCAGGGAATGCGCCCAATGGTACAGAGATCGTATAGGTATCTAAGGGGATAATGATGTAGTGATAACGACATGTAGGTGTATGATGAGATCAGCCCACATCAAGCCTGATAAGACGCTTCGTCCGTGGTTACCGATGATGTGATACGCAAGTCTTTGGTTTGCTGTCCACATGAACGACCACATTATGCATGTACTAATATTACTAATTGACGGACACCGGATCCAAGGAGAACGAGGTATAAGCTATACAGAAAGCGGAATCAATGCTGATGCAGGAGGTCGAAAACGTTGGACGATGAGGAATGCTCGGGATGGAGTTGTCAGAGTATCACATCATCTGCTTAATGTTCTGACCGCCATGGCTCAGACATATGTCCGGAGTTTGAACCGCCTTCGTGGGAGAAATTGACGCCAGCATAGCCGCTCATAGCGCCTGCAAAGGGAGGGGGACCAGACTGTATTACCGAGAATGGTTCAATAAGCATAGGACCAACGGAATGAAACAGGGATGCACAAACCTCCGGGCCCCAAGGCATGCCTTCTTCTTGACCACGACCGTATTGCATCGCGTCCACGCCGTACATCTGCGATCGAGGAAGAGCGTGAGGTGGTGGAGCAGTAGGCGGGTACATGTGTGACTCGTATCGCAATGGGTAGCGAGATTCGAGTTGCGTAGGGCCAGAGTTACTGTTGGAATTGTTGTTGACGTTGGGATTAGCGTTTGACGATTGGTTGACCGAGTTTGACAAGGAGTGCGCGCGGAGATCGGCCGGGAAAGAGCCCGATGAGACGTACGGAGAAGCGCCAGGAGCCTATGCGATATACGATGAGCGGTGATCGAACCTGGTTGCGAACAGAGTCCGACTCACAGAAGACGCGCTCAAGACTCGGTTGCGAGGAGCATTGCGTGGCGTGGATGAGTATTGCTCTAAGCCCGGCTGAAAAGTTCCGCCGCTGGATGCGACGCTTGAACCATCGGGGTTGGGAGTGGTCTGCATTGAGTTCTCCTGATATGGCTCAGCATCAGAAATTTCTCACGTTCTGTAGGCACACTAAGCGGAAAGCTCACGTTGTTGCTTCGCCCTTGGCCTTGCCCATTACCGTGCCGAGGAGGAGGGCTATGAGGACCACCTGGGATTGGTCCGGGTGCCTGCCCGTGCCCAGCCGGCTCTGGCCCACCGCCGCCATATGCCATTCTCAAGCTGTACAATTGACGACGCAAATCGGCGTTCTCATCTCGTAGATAGTTGACTTCCCCTTGAAGTTGAGCAAACTCGGGGGAATGGGGTCCAATGGGCGTGCGAGATGATCCAGGCGGGTAGGGCAGTTGGCCTAGCTGTCTACGAGCATCTTCAAGCTGTACCGTGAGGACTTGCACCGACTCCTCGAGCTATTGAACATCAGCGGACGTCTGGTGGGCATGGCGATTCTGGGATACGAAGTATAACTCACCGCCTTGACTCTAGCTTTCTGCTTTTCTCTGTGTCTCTTTTGCGCCTTGGCGTTTCGAGTTCTGCCGTCAAGGTCTTCCATGATTAGATTCGTGTGTCCTCTGATGCCAGTGATCAAAGATTTTGCCGTCAATGCCGTTGGCGACATCCGAGAGATGGGTAACAAAGGCGAACAAGTGTCGTTATATGCGATTCCAAGTCGAATCTTGCGAGCGTATCCGGCGTTCGAGAGAATTGGGTTTACTCAGCCGGGATCTCGACGAGGGTGAATTGGGGAGATTGTGAGTGGAGGGTCGGCAAGGAGGACCGAGAACGGATCGGGCAGATGCGAAGATCTTTCGCGGCCGTAACGAGTCTGGGGGAAGTCGTACAGAAGGAAGCAATTGAGACCCCGCGGTTCGCTGAGTGATTAAGCAGTAAGGCTATCTGCAATAGACATCAATGTTGACGTTAGTTAACTGCGGCAGTGTCCAACGGAATGCCGAGAAGGAGCCGGGGATTGTGACGAGAGAAAAGATAGGTTGAGGAGGAAGAAGTTGAGTGGAGTACGAATGATTGATGTGAGAGTTGATGTAGAAATGGCTTCTGGTCCGAGACAACGCAAAGTGATGACTAACCCGTCGCACACCAGACTAAGGCAAATGAGAGATTGCAGGCTAAAACGAGGAGATGAAGAAAACTAGTACACAGATGTATGATGTTGGTGGGGTAAGGTGTAGAAGAATCAAAACATGAAGATGACGGTAGGGTGACAGCAGATCGGACAGGCGGACTTACGAGTACTTAATGAAGTGTTTCGAGAAGGATGCCGGCAAAGAAAGCGATGAGAGGGTCAAGCAAGGGGTTGCTCGATTATGAACGATCTCGTCAGAGATCAAGCGATGAAGCGATGGGTTTTGATCGCAGGCAATGTGATTGTAGATTTGATTTGAATTGCAGGTGTTCGGGGAAAAAGAGGAAGAGGCTATCGGTAGAGTTGCAAGGGAAGACGTTATATATCGGCAGCGTTAACGGCAGCGACACGTACCAATGTCAATGGGATAGGGCCGGGGCGTACGGGCGAATCTTTAGAATCTTTGGAGTTGGGTGGCGCACTATCGTGGTGTTTTGCTCGTCCTTGCCCTTGTGCTCGTGCTTGTTGGCGATGATGGTGATGATGTGTTTGTGATGCTGCGTGATGCGGGGGGATGTCTCGGCGTATGGTCCAAAACAGCGGGTGAGACCTGTGGGCTGAGAGTGAGCGCGGCGGGGGCGATGCGATGCGAGCAATGCGAGCAATGCACCGAGTCCGATCGCGAAGGGGGAGCCGGCGTATGTGCTATGTGGTGCAGGGCTGATGAGCCGATTATGGGAAGTATGGGATCGATAATGAAAGAGTGCATCAACCATATGCACACGATGTCTCGTTTGGATGTCGTACACTTTGCCCTAATAGCCATGGACAATGTCCGATTACTCGTACCATGCACAAGCAACTTTAGCTCCCTCTTCTCCTCTGCTGCCTGCCCCCCGCTCTCGTCTCAGGAGGAGAAAAAGTGGTCGATACCGAGGTGACAAAGCACCCGGTGACTCGGTGACTACCTCGTTACCCTACATATTGACGACTCACACGCAAATAATGTGTCTACCTGAACCCTACCTGGTAAAAACAACCGCCCCAATTTGAAATATCGCCTAGCACCACCCCCTCTTTACGCTCTTTCCACCCCGGCTCTACTACCCTTTGCGCACATGCATGTCCCTCGTACCACCGACGCTTCGCGCATTTCAATTTTTCAGATATAGATGGACCGACACCGATCCGAAATCCCATGTGTCGGTGTTCGGTAAACCCATGAGTTACACTTTGCCCTTGTCCACTTGTCCACTTGTGGCCCATTTGTCTCACACGCCGCAGCGGGAGCAAACGCAAAGTATCAATTTGTCTCGACAGTCTGGACTTGGGGCGTCGGTCAGACGACGAGCATCGCAGCGCTGCTCAGCATCAGTCGCGGCACCGCGGCTCTACATCAGAAAGGTCTGGCCGACAGATCTCATCTGCTTCACTATTCGGCAGATTAGCCGTATAGCAAAGGCGGTGCAGAGCGCAACCAATAAAAGAAGAGCCGCCGGTGCCCGGCTGATACAGTCTGTTTGTGCCCAGAGGCACTATGCTCAGGATGTCAGGATATGCTTTTCGTTCCCTGTGCACGCCGTGTGCTGCTAACCCGATAAATTACGAGCCAGGGAAAGCGAAAGCGACGATCGAGTGCGCGTGGGTCGTGTGTCTGACGCAGTTACTGGGAAGGTGGGTGGAGAGAGAAAAGGTTAGATCCAACCCACGTCGCGGATTTACGGGGTTGCTCACCACCAATATCTTCAAACACCGGGATATCGAACCCTGAATCTTCATTTGAACTCTGTTTGTGGTAGGTCCGACATTCTTTCATCTCAATCAAATGCATGGTGAAGAAGGCAGAGCAGCAACCGTATCTAGAGTAACGGCCCGATGCTGCACTTTCTCGGCACATCGCCACAACGTGCTTCGAGGCGTTGCTCTAGAATAACCTATCACGGTTGATCGTGACAACCCAGACTGAGTGGCTTTGCAGTAGTACCAGGGATGAAGGAGGAGGCGTGCACATTGTGAAATCAAAGATTGTGCGTTGCAAAGGACTGAGGCCAGAAAACGCCACGGCACCAAAGAAAGATACGTATACGATGATCCTCCTGGTGCCTTTGTCCAGACGGATGGGAGACAAAAGGACGGACCGACATGCTGCATGCTGCACGCTGTATGATGAACGGCAGTGCCGCAAGAGACAAAGAGATCCCGGTCTGCATCATCGTTGGAGCACTGCGGAGAGGAGCGATGATGGTGTCAAAACGGAGATGGCAGCTGACAGCCAATACCCCACAACCGAAGCCCGCACCGCACCGCTGCGCCGCGATACTCATTCTCGCATTCCCACAGTTGGTCCTACTGGTTGCACGAACTGCCATATACCATGTACTCACATTTTCCCTCCACCCGTTGTGCCTGACCCTATGTCTAAAAGTCCCGACGATCGAGAGCCGCTTCTCTCGAGATCGAGGATTGCGGAATTGATTAGACGCGTGATTCTCGTAAGACTGTTCCGGATTTGGTACGGAATCGGAATTACAACGAGAACCAGATTGTTGTCATGCAGGAGAGCAAGCCATATCTCCGTTGTTGGAATGGTCGAGGTTTCGAGGTTCTGGAGCAGCTCAATACGTAACACGTGACTAGTCCCGTTGACTGTGTGTCACTGAGCATCAACAAGAAGCTGCTGGCACACATACACACTCGGTCTCTCAGATCTTTGGCGTGATGATTGACAGCTCAAGCAGAGCGGACCGCAATATGGAGATATCACACCTGTATACGTGTCATCCAAATGCATATAATCGGCAAAGTCACTCAGTGTGCCTAGCGTCGCTGCGAGATCCTGTCCTCGGTCGTGCAGACCGCAGCCATCCGACGATCAGCGAGCGACCTGCACGCCTAGTGGAGGACCACAGACCAGCGAGCCTCTTATGTCACTGGGACACCTCATGTCGTTTCATGAGCGTAAATGTGAAGCAATGACGGCAAAGCCGGCTCGTGATAGGTCGTTAACGGCATCACTTTGTACTCTTGGCAAAGTATGACTGTACAGTGGGACGAGCGGGACGAGGAGCTCCGCATCTCCTCATTACTCGTTCTCGTACCATTAACAGTTTTGAGGCGTTTACTCGAGTATATCAGCAGTAAACACACCTCACATATACCCTCTGTCCTATTCCAGTCCCATGCGAGTCGCTGTAGTGGGCAGTGGTCTGGCGGGGCTCACCACGGCCTACTTGCTCCGGCGCGAAGGCGTCGAAGTCTACCTCCTCGAAAAGGTCAGTTCGGCTCGGCTTCTTCTCAACCCAAAAACATTGAAAAAAATGCTTACGTGTTCTGCTCATCTAGTCGGCCAAACTAGGCTTCCATTCCGAGTCTGTCGAGATACCCTTGTGCGACGACGAAGACGAAGCTCTGCTGGAGAAACAGGATGCTGGAGCTGACGGCGCTGCGAAAAAGTGGGTCGTCGACGTGCCAATGCGGGGATTCCAAGGTGGTGAGTGACAAGTCTTCGTGATTTTCACACCTCTTGGCGTGGATCTGATGTTCTCGCTGGGAACAACAAAGGTTACTACCCACTGCTCCTTTCGCTTTATCGGCATCTGTCCCTACCTTTAGTATCGACCAGCTATACCTTTTCCTTCACCTCTGCTTTCCGCGGCACCTACTTTACCTATTCTGGATCTTCGGGCCTCTCAATACCTTCTCTACCATCCGCATCCTTCTCCAGCCCCGCTGCATTCTTCAAAGGCATCGCGACCTTTCTCGGCGTCGCATTGTCGTATCTCCTCTTGGTCGCACTCTCGTTCATGGCATGGCACGGCATCCTGCCGTCCACGCTCTCCACTCAGGAAATGACATTACGCACTTTCACTTCTACGCTCGCCCAATACCTCGCTCGACCACTACGGCTTCCATTCACCTCCCTGATACCTCATACTCCGCTCGGAGACGTATACGAATCGTTCATCGCTACCATTGTCCTGCCTCTGTTCTCAGCAGTCGGGACTATGACGGCGCAAGACGTATGGTCTACTCCAGTCCACATCATCCTCGACTACGTGCATAAGACTTTGGGAACGTCGCACTACCATCTCGGCGGAGGCATGTCGTCAGCAGACGTCGCGAGAATACTCGTCGAGCCCGTCAGAGCGCAGGGAAATGATTACGTGCGTTTGAATTCGGAGATCGAGAGGATCAGTCACGCCAACGGGAAAATCAGAATCATGTTCAAGTCTTTGCTCACACCGGACAGCTCAAACTTGGAAAAGAGCGACGATGGAGAAGAAGATGCGGACGACCTTATCGTGGACAAGGTGATCCTGGCTACGCAAGCCAGTGTTGCTCGGCATCTCTTGGAGGGACTGCAGGCGACTCTGCACGCAGGCAGCTCGAAAAGGGAAATCAAGCGGATAGACGAAGTGAGGCGGGCTTTGAGCGACGTTGCTTATCGTGTAAGTCAATTACACATCTGCCCACTCAATACAAGCTGGCGAGTGATCGATGGCTAACGAGGTCCCGTGCTTGGCTGATGCAGGAAACCATCGTCGTCACACACCGAGATACTTCGGTCCTCCCCAACCAAGCAGACAGAAAGGACATCAACCTCTTTCTGCCTTCCAGTTCTTCGTCATCCTCACTGCAGCCCTCATACCGAGATGATCCCCCAGCATATTGCTCTGATGACACGGGCAGCTATGGCGCTACGCCGTATTTCGATGCAAGCACACACGGGGTGTATGCAATGGCTACCCAGATCATACCTCCTCCACATGGTTCGTCTCTGCAGGCAGTGCTGCAGACGACAAACCCCGTCGTACCTATAGATCCGAAGAAGGTCCTCAGCGTCTCTCGATTAGAAAGGTTAGTCTTGCTACTTCCCCAGTCATTTTCATAGCAGCGCTTTTGACAAGCATCGACACAACGCTGAAGTCGTTTGCCGAAATCAGGGCGCTTCCTCTCCATCGTCCCGCCCAAACACTACCTGCCCTACGACCAACATCAACAGACCAGGACGAGCTCGTCTACCTAGCTGGGTCGTATGCGCACCCTGGTATACCGCTGTTAGAGGGTTGTGTGGGAAGTGCAAAGCTAGCAGTGGAGCAGATACTCTCCAAGCGCCACGACCAGGCTGCACCGCACACGGCATCGAGAAATGGACACGAGGGAATTGGTGGGGTAGATTGGGATAGAGGTCGTGGAGGATGGATCATGCGGATATGGCGGTGGAGAAGGACTGCAGTCGAGCCTTGAGGCTAGCGGATAAGGATATGTCGATGACTCAGCATATATCAGGTCTCGACTGCACTCCGCCTCCGCCGCCATATCCGCATGGATTTGCGGGTTTTTCAGCATGGATTTGGTAGGAGTGGGAACTAGGGAATGAGCATTACAACGGAAGTATATCACGCATTGCAGACATACACTCTTGAAGATGAAGAGCCAAATATCGTTGTCCTTGTGCATATAGTACTATAACGCATCGATATGGCTACTCCTCTCTGTCTACTGAACGATCTTCCAGCCCAGTCTCTTGCCTGCCCAAAACTGGACCACCTCCACATCGTCTGCCTTGACAGAGGTCTTCACGACGCCTTCTTCATCTCCAGTCCTCCTGAGCTTCAACTCCTTGCCCTTTTCAGCTGGGATACCATAGAATTTCCTTCCGTTATCGCTGACGAAAGCCTGCAACTGGTCCAGGGCGCCAAAGGACTCCAGTAGCGTAGCGACCAACGGGATGAGGATGGGACTCGTGTAGACGCCTGCTGCGCACGCGTGCAGTCCCTCCTCGGAGATCTTGGGGGCCTTGTTCTCGATAGGGTGCGGGGCCGAGTCGCTGCCCAAGAAGTACTTGGGGTTGCCGCTCTTCACTGCGTCGCATAGGGCTTTGCGGTCTTTGGGCTCTTTGGCCAACGGCTTGCAGAAATGGTGCGGCTGCGGCGCCACCTCGTCTATTGTCAAGTACAGGTGGTGCGCGGTGATGCTGCACCCCACGTTCGACGGCAGTGATGCCACGGTGCTTATCGCCGCGGAGGTCGTAGCGTGTTCTAGGACGATCCGCAGGGTTGGGAACGCGCGGGCGATCTTCTCCAGGTGCGAGAGGAAATGCACTTCGGCATTGAGTATCGATATGTTCTGGCGTGGCGCAGGAGGGCCGGCGGAGCGCAAGCCAATACAGCGAATAGTGGTGGGAGTGACAAGTCGAGTAATCGAGTGATCGAGTGGAGAGCGGAGAGGGACACATGGGGCGTGACAGCAAGGCAAATAAGCATTAAGCATCACTTCCCGGCCCAGCGCAGCCACAACACACCTTCTCGGCATCACTCGGCACCTCGCCATGGAGGTTGAGCACCATGCCTTGCTCCTCCATCGCTTTGAAGACGGGGTAGTACACCTCGTAGTTCTCGATACCGGAGTTGGAGTTGGTGGTCACTCCTCGAGGGTACGACTTGACTCCTATCGTACATGAAAATGGGGACAGAGGATATCAGCGGAGCTCGTTGGCGGTGTATCACGCAACGAGAGTGATGTCGAGCAGAGGCTGGGATTGGGATGCGCAGCCGCACTCACCCTTGATCCCCGCTTTCGACGCTTTTCTGATCTCGTCCGGCGTCACGTCCGGGTGGAGATAGAGCGTCATGAGCCATTCGACTGATGAGTCTATCCGTTCTAGCTCCGCTTTGTAGGAGAGTACCGCTTCGATGGAAGTGAGTGGTGGGACGAGGTTGGGCTGTGACGGTGAGGGTATTAGCATTGCAGGGTGCATCTCGTTATTCAGTGCAGTTGGTAAATTGGAAGTTGACGACACCCACCATGACATACGCCGTCCGCACACCGCCCTGGGCTACCTGCGGCGTCACCAGCTCGCACATCTTGCCTTGACGCACATGCACGTGGAAGCTGTTCACCAGCGGAGTCAGCGTCGTCCACTGCTCAATCAAATCGTCCTCTCGCATGGAGGAGTGACACACGGAATTTGCTCCAGTCAACGGCCTCCTCCGTGACCTTGTCGTGAAGTAACGAAAACTCACTCGGCAGGTGCAGGCAACACTAATTCATCGATGTTCGCGCCGGACATTGTTGATATCCTCTCTCGAAGGTTGTCTGTATGCTGACTCGAGATTGCTCCAATCGTTAGTCACTCTGACCTGTTATGCTTCCTATATCAGGTTGGTATAGTACACACGAAGTTATCGTTATCGAGAAAAAAGTCGGAATGCAACTCGAAGATAAAAAGCGGAGATGCCCGCCTGACTTCCTGACTTGCCCCTTGTACTCGTACTCGTGTCGCTAACACACTCGCTGCCAACATTGTCCATACATGCGAGACAGATTTCCGCTACAATTGCACCTCCGAATGAGAGGACACGAGTCCGTCTATAATATGATTAATGATAGGTTGCTATATGCGAGAATGTAATGTATGGCTATCAAGCCATCTCTCTCTCTCTCCTCCACCTCGACCGCCAACGAGCACAAACTCGTCACCCACACCCCCAGCTTGACACGCTCGCTGGCAACACTCGCACCGCCTATCGCCTCTGCCATTTGAGGAACCTGGCCGCAACGAGCAGGACCAGGATGTTAAATACGACGTAACAGATGAAGATACCGAAGTCTCTCCACCTGGTCGTAAACGAGATCTCCAGAGGGGTGAAAAAGCTCTGGCCAAGAGAGTATTGACAGAATTCACAATCGCTCGTGGCGTCGGGGTTGTTGATGTAGCCTCCCACCGCAGTAGCGTAGGCACCGGCCCACTCCGAGCAGGTTTGACCTGATGGTGCAGCTAGAAGCGTTACCAAGATATCAGCCACATCTCTTGGATAGCCAGAGAAGTTTAGGTGAGACTCACAGAAAGTCCTGTACTCGCCAGCCTTGCACACCACCGCCTGATCCTGGAGCACCGTCGAAACGAGACCACTGATAAGTCGGGTGAACGGGTCAAGCGGGTACATCCAGCTCCGCCAGAAGTAAGGTAAGTTGGGAGCAGGCGCAGTAACACCGCAGAACAAGGAGAAGAGGACCAGCAAGAAGGGGTTGAACAGCGCAGCGATCAAGATAGTGGGTGAAAGCGCGGCAACCGCTTGACCAAGGGTGACGGCGTACACTTCGGTGACAACGATCATGAGGAAGAAGTAACCGGCTCGAGACGACGCGTGAGGGAAGCCGACACCGTAGTAGAGTAAGAGGAAGAAGGCAGTTGCGCATGCTATAGAGTAGGGCATTTCCGCAAGAAGCTGGGTGAGCGCAAAGACCGTCGACGAGTACATCTTGGAGCTGGCTTCGCGCTGTGACTAGTCAGCATTGATCAGGTGTGATGCAACTCACATTGAAGGTCATCCTGCTCATGATGTATTGCGGCTCGATCTGTGCCAGGACCAAGGCAGGCAAGATGGTAGCGAAGAAGACGGCGAATACACGGTATTGCAGCGACACGAGCGAGTTGTCCAGTTGCAGGAATGTGAGGGTGACGACGAGAGCAATGGCCAGATGCGCAAACAACCTAGTCCATTGATAGTCTGCGTTTCTCCACAGGGCGACATTGGTACGGTTAAGCATCGTCTTGAGCTGGAACATGAAGCTAGTGGCGTATTCGGTTCTGATCGTCTTCTCCTCGGCAGGCTTCGCAAGCGCTTGCGCCTTGAGCTCGGCAATCTCCTCTTTAACGTGAGCCAACTCGGGTGAGTTTCTCCACTTCTCTCCCCAGTCACCACCCACACGCCTTCTCGAACCAGCACCGATGGCTTCAAGCATGAACTCGGCAGGGTTGGCGTCGTGAGGCACCTCTGCACCATTGCGCTCGAGGTAGTCGATGAGGGTGCGCGAATCAGGCCCAATGTCACCAAAGTAGACACATTCACCGCCTCGCTGCAAGAGCAACAGCCGATCGAAAGACTGGAAGAGGAGAGCGTTAGGCTGATGGATAGTACAGAGAATCTTCTGGCCGGCAGCACAGAGCTTCTTGAGGAATCGAACGATGTTGTAGGCACTTTGTCCGTCGAGACCACTAGTAGGCTCGTCAAGGAAGAGAAGCAGTTCAGGCTTGGCGGCAAGCTCGACACCGATAGTGAGACGTTTACGGGCTAGAGCAGCACATTAGTAAGCGCTTAGATGAGCGATTAGGACCTCACTTACCCTCGACGGATAGACCGTAACCGGGGAAACCGATCATCGCATCGGCCAAATCTTGCAATTCGAGCAATTCGATGATATCCTCGACATAATCATCCTTCTCCTGCTTGGGAACATGCGGAGGCTGTCTAAGGTATGCCGAGTATTGCAAAGCCTCTCGAACGGTAGTAGTCCATTCATGCACGTCTTGCTGCTCGGCGTATGCGCAACCTCGTTGGAAATCTAACCAGAGGATTAGCACGGATCAGAGGCTATAAACCACGGACGCACCTGTGCCAATGGGTCGACCGTTCATAAGAATATCACCAGACACCACACCAATGTTCTTACGTGCGGCCAAAACGTCTAAAAGAGTGGTCTTACCAGCACCCGAAGCACCCATAAGAGCTGTAAGCGATCCGGGCTTGACATAACCAAAGATGTTGTTGAGAAGCTGCTTCTGTCCACCAGGTATGGGAACGTTGTAGTTGAGGCCTTCCCAGGTGAATGGTTCATCACGCATCTTGAGCTGAGAGAGGTCTTGATCCAACTCGCCACGGCGGAAAGCGTCCTTTCGCTCGGCGAGTCGTCCGTTCTTCTCCTTGAGGTCCTTGTCCTCCTTCTTGTATACGTTGACCGAGAAGTGCTTCGCGCCTTGTTGCAAATACTCGATGCAGAACATCTGCAACATTATGAAGAAAACCAGGAAACCAAGGAGAATCCCGTAGTTGCGCCAAATGTGAGACTTGTAGTAGCTGTAACCAGCCTCCATGTATGCTGAGCCGCTGACTGAAGCAGCGCCGGCTGTACTACCGGAGATGCCACAGACTTGGTTCGCGCCGAGGGTGTCGGGATAGCCAGTGGCAGCCGTGCCGGCAATGTTGCGGGGGATGATGTAATCGGTGTCACATGTCAGGTTGATGCGAGAAAACTCGTTGGCGAAAATGGCCTCGTAACCGTATGACAGAGGATTAAGATCTGCACGTCAGCTTGTTCATGCACAATTGAACTCACAGAAAATCCAGAAGAGCCATCGCTTCATTGACTGGACCGGGATCATATAACCAGTGTAGGTGACCATCAAGGAGATGAGAACACTGGCCAATCGGGCAGCAGTGTTGTAGTCCGTAGTGGCGACACCCAAAGTTCTAAAGAACGCACTCATGACCATGAAGGTGGTGAAAATGAAAAGGTAGAACATGAAGAACGCTCCGGCGGACGAGTAAAGACCGCCCATGAAGTACAGGATGATACAGAACATGAAGATGTTCGACGCGTTGTACGGGATGTCAGCCGCGACGGAAGCGACAGCAAACGCGGCGGGACGATAGAAGCGGTATTCGCTTTGGCGGTAGAGAACCGATCGGCCCAACATTTGACTAGGCAATTCCGAGAACGACGTGAGAGCGTTAAACAGAAGACCCAAGAAAAGAAGACCGCCACGAGTGAACGCGCCGGAAGCGGACTCGGGGAGCCGGAAGTAGACGGAGCCAACGATCAAAGCGATGATCAAAGCGGTTGCGTAACCAGTAAATATACCGAAATGGTCTTGGAACTGTGGCTGTCAGCATTTTGCGCAAGAACGTCGCACATACCTTCAAGGTGAACTGCCGCTTGGTGATGATCACGACCTGTTGGAAGAACCCCACTGTGTACGGAGACTTTTTGCCAACTCCACGGTGCTTTTGGTCACTAACGGCACTTCTGAACTCCTCCCGAGCACTCTCGTCCGATTGCATGAGCGCCTTGTATTCTTCACGCTCCTTGCCCATACGAGCGCAGACGTTGGAAGCGCGGAAGGCTTCAGACATGGTCTCGGGTGTGGAGGGAACGGACTCGGCGTCTTTGCCGTCGGCAAACTGACGCTCATTGGGGTCGGTACACCCAGATAGGTAGTCGGCACTGGTTTGACGGGGAAGATCCTGGAAAGTCGTCAGCTTTTACATCATATGGCAGGTGTCGAGCTCACCCTGTAACCGAGCCCGATCATATACTGCCTAGCCTCGGTGGCGGGTCCAAAGTAGACGACGTGCCCCTCATTTAGAACGAGGACCTTGTCAAACTGCTCGTAGATGCCTTCGCCCGCTTGGTACAGAGAGACAAAGGTGGTCTGCTGGGTGATGTCGGTGAGGAGACGAAGAGCTTTCGAATAGTCGAGGGCAGTAGATGCGTCAAGACCACGGGTGGACTGAGCGGTAAGCGATTGTTCGTGAGTAGCTTGACTCACGTTGTCCCAAGAGCAGACAGCAGCACGGGAACAGAACATCTCAGCGACGGAAACACGCTTTCGCTCTCCTCCAGAAACACCTCGGACATAGGCATTACCGACCTGACATCAGCACTAGCAAGAATCTCGTCACTCACAATGGTATTAGCGGTATGCTTGATGTTCAACATGGAAAGGAGCAAGTTGAGCATGTCCTCCTTGAACTGGGCGTCTGTTACGCCAGGAATCTTAGTCTTTGGCGTTTTGGTGGACAAAGCGAAACGAATGGTCTGCGCGACGGTGAGCGTAGGAAGATGGTCATCGTCTTCCTGGTTGTACACCACCTCTCTGTTTGGGATCAGCTAGGTCTTGGATGGCAGCAGGAAATGCTCACCCCGCATAAAGCTTGCGCATCTCCTTCCAGCCGACACCGGCGTATTGCACATCACCATTGATCTCCATGTATCCTGCTCGCTGGTTTGTGATGGTCTTGAGGAATGTCGTGCATCCTGCGTTGGGACGACCGAGGACAAGACACATCTCTCCAGGCCTGAGCAGACCAGAGTTTGCGTGGAGGATGGTTTTCGGCTTGGGTGCGAACGGCTTATAGCCAACAACACCCAAGAGGTTGATGACTGGCATCATGAATTGCTCGATGATGGCAGAAGAGAAATTTCTGATGTTGATTTTCAGACCTCCTGCGCCAACGACTTCAAGATCTTCCCATACGACCCCAACGGATTTGTGCCTGATACCAGCTTGGTCGTTCGCCTCGCGACCCGACTTGAGGACACCAGCGAGATCGAACTCTTCCTGTGCATCTTTGGCCTTTTCGGCGTCAGCTTGTGAGTAGTGCGATACGACTCGGGTAGGCTGGCGAGAGAAAGTGGAATGGAGAGAATGACGCGTGGTAGGTCGATGGAGCTCATTCGATCGTTGCGAGAGGTTGGAGTAGTGGCGCTGAAGAGCATTGAATTCTTCTCGACCTCGGTGGACATCGACGTGATGCGGCTCGAGCTCGCCCACGATGTCCTCGGACGAATCGTTGAGAGCTCGTTTGGGCTTGACGGCGGCACCGCCTATTTTCTCATCATCGGCAGCGAGTGTGTTGCCTGACGACGATTGGTTGCCGTCCTCATCGTGATGATCGTGAGTTGGGAGTGGCGCGCCGAGTGGAACGGCGGTCGTCCCAGCCAGACCTGCGTCCATAGTGAATTAAGTGTAAAGACTGTGAATCTACGTATGAATGAATGATAAAGAAGTAATCGGTTCAGGCGATATAAGTGATGGGGCTAATGTAAGGTAAGAAAATAGAGGGTATGATGTATTGTTCACTCGTACGACAAAGGGCCACTTCTCTGCTTGCTAAGGCTTGCAGAACTAAACAAGGTGGACGACGTGGTTCCCGGATCCGACGCAAGGCCAAATTTGACCTTTTTGCAGACGATACGATACTGTACGTTGTTGATGCCGAGAGACTGATGAGTCGGTGTGATGAAGGCCGGATCCGATGGCCGTCGGTCTGACAGTAGTCTGCAGGGCGATGGGGCGCAAAAAGGTAGTCTACTCGAAGCGACTAACTAGCGCTGTTAGTACCAGGTATTTGCGATTTTGAACCAACTGGAAGGAGACTGTTTGTCCCCATTACTAACATTTTTCCAATAATTAATAATCAAAACAACCAAAGCACCAAAGCTGGCTGCCAGAACCCAAAGAACCCAAATTCCGCGCCAAGCCAAACAGCCCTCTATTGCCGCATTCGGCGATAAAGGATAAAGGGTGACAGAGGTTCCATGGCCGCGCTCTCGACAGCGGTCAGGTCTCTCCATGACCGTGTGCATACTGTGTCAGCGGCGCCCACTCGGCGCCAGCCAGGCGACACATGCGGTGCGAGCTCATGCTTAAACGTATAAAAGTTCACACCGGAATGGTCCAGCCCCATGCATACCACACATTACCGTCTCTCGCGCATGGCGCGGGTGTACAGCGCAACCCTGTCTGACTAAACCGCCCAAATATCGAGTCTTAGCCCAAAGCAACTCGGATCCGGCTGGTTTCAAGGACTGTCATTCGTGCTCGTGGGAGTCCTCTCAGAGATGGGTTTGGCTTACAAGTGACATTCCTCTGGATATCAAACTCTGACGTCGTATTACGTAATGAGGATCCCACAACATGCAACAAGGAGCCCCACGTCACAGAGCCCTGCTCATCCTCTCAAACATCTGCCTAGGTGCCTCATTCCCCTTTGTCTTCGATGGCCCGTTGCATGGCTCCGACTGCCGCTCACGCACCGATGCCAAACGTCACCCCTTGCGCAAGAGGTAATTGACTCGAGTAGTTGACAGTAGCCGCTGACCACCGTACATACTGCTTCCAAGCGTCTCCACCGGACTCACGACCCCATCCCTGGGCCAGTAGTATGTCAGCTCACACATCTCCGCTCTCGGAGACGCTGTCGACGCTCACGGTGCTCTTGTTCCCGCCAAACCCCGCACCGATCTCAGCCCCACTTGAGCCGACATTTATCTTCATTTGCTGGTCAGATAATCCGCGAGATCGAAGTGAGTTGCACAACTCACGTTGACAATGCCACAATCACTACCCTCGGGACCGAGCCACTTGCCCATGGACTGGACAGAGGTGGTGAATAGCGAGCTGGATAGACCTTGCGGTACGGCGTTGTTCATACTGGAGTGCTATCAGCACCGGACGCTTGCATCCTAGCTTTGGGACACTCACGCAATGGCCTCTTCCAGGGTTTCGAATTCCGCCACAAAGAGAATCGGCGCGAAGACTTCTTCTTGCCAACACGGATCATCGAGCTTGGGCCGGACGACCGTCGGCCAGACCCAGTTACCCTTGCCTTGAAATCTGCCATCCTCAATCTGACCAGACCTCTTAGTGAGGATCTCTCCTCCACGCGCAGTGACGGCTGCCAAAGTGGACTCGTATCTTTCGACTGCGGTGCGAGTGTGCAGTGGTCCGATGAGCGTGGTAGGATCCAGGGGATCGCCGACGATCAAGTGCGGGCTGGGCTGCGCCGCGTCGTATATCGGTAAGAGCTTTGAGAGGAAATGCGCAGAGATCGACTTGTGGAGCAGTAGGCGGCGAGTCGACGTGCACCGTTGTCCTCTGCACGATCAAGCGGTTAGCTGCTCGTCACGACCAGAGATAGTGACGCGACTTGCGCTGTGCCAACTGCAGCAAACAGTACGCCTTGAAGTGCAAGAGACAGGTCCGCGTCGTGGTCGACGATGACAGCGTTGTTCCCGCCGAGTTCCAGTATTGTCTGCGACAGGCCATCAGAAGCAACCTTACCCACTTGATTCTTTGCTCACTTTACCGAATCTGTCCATAACCTGCTTTCCCACCTCTTTACCGACCTTTTCACTGCCTGTGAAGCTTACTACGCGTAGTGCCCAACTTCAGCTCTGCGCGCATACTTAAATACTTAGACAAGCGGGGTACTCACCTAAAGGGATATCATGACTGCCTACGACAGCCTTGCCCACGTCGATTCCTCCACATACCAGCGCAGCGGCAGCTCCGGGAACGCCATTTCGTTCGAGGACGGGCTGCAAAAGGCGTGTCACCGCGATGGCGGAGCTAGAATCATATAGTCCGGTAAGCAAGCTGGCGGGCATGGAAAAGGGGCGGAACGTACAGCGGAGTCGAAGGGGCAGGCTTCCATATCGTTGAGTTACCAGTGATCAGAGCGATGGTAAGATTCCTATACGCTGTGTCAGTCTTGCTCAGCTTTGGGAGACGATGCAATGAGATGACTCACCATCCCTATCGTTGTTGGCCGCATCGATGCATTTTGAACGATGTCAGCTTCGTCGTTATACAGGTCGGCGCTTGCCTGACATCACTCACATACACAGCCACCTATATTAGACGCTCGAATCAGCATGCCGCTCTTCACCCAGGACACGGCTGCTCACGGGGAAATTGAACGCGGACAAGATGCCCACCACGCCGAGCGGGTTCGGGACTGAGATGCTCAACAGCCCGTCAGCTTGGCAGGAGGGAGAACAAGACCAGCGCACTCTCGTAAATGACATGCTGGACTCTTTCGCTCGGAAGGACGCGTCCGCTCATACTGCGCGACAGGCCCGTAGCGTAATCGCACTGAGCTCGCAACGAAATGCAAGGCAGCGATAGAGTAGCATATGATAGTCAGCGTACGTGTCGCTTCAATAATCAAAAATAAGAAATGTCGAGGAACGAGCACGCACGATATCGACAAACTCCTGCACTTCGCCTTTACCCTCACTCTTGATCTTGCCCATTTCCAGACTGACCAGATCTCCCAGAGCATCCACCTTGTCCGCCAGTGCTTGGCGGAACTGACGGACGATCTCGCCGCGTTTCGGTGCCGGCAGAGTCCGGACGACCTTGTACGCCTCGACGGATTTAGCGATCGCCCGACGCGTCTCTTCCGGTGTTGCCTATTTCCCAGACGTATCAGCGTGCGTCCTCTTCATCGCACCATCACTAAAAGATCGTCCGGATGGTACAGTGAAGGGACATGGATACGCACACTCCGCACGACACCCAGTACCTCGCCCGTAGCTGGGCAAGTAGACACCAGCTCCTCCCCCGAGCCATACCATTCGCCATCGTATACACCTGGGATGGGCGAGGACGCATCCGTCGGCAAGTCCAGGGCTGATAAGACTTTCTGGACGCGACTCGATAGTCCACGAGTGGCAAACAACGAGGGACTGATGCGAGCGCGGAGAGCAAACTGCCCCCGCGGGCGAACAAGAGTGGAGGAGAAGCGCATCATGTGATGCTGTGGTTAAAGGCGTGCTGGTGATCCCCTTGTGATCACGCGTATAAGGCTGCGTGCGGTATTGGTTGATGATCAATATGTTGACTTGACGAGCTAAGTTGAGCGAGACATTCACGTTGGAATTGCAGAGATCTGTTCAGAGAGCAAAGGAGCTTGCTGCGTCACTGCTTGCATTGACGGTGAGGTCTCGAGGAGCGTGAAAGGAATGAGTTTGCTACGTTTGCTACTAAGCGCTGTTCATGTGCATGCTGTGGATCATCCAACGCGATACTGATACGCGCGGCTAGTATTCTAACCGGTACAGTGTGTGAACCTGGTGATCCGGCCGGAACCTGCCGTGATGGTGATAATTCAAAGTGTATCAGCGCGCAAGAGACGTGTTTCATGTTAATGGTACCACGATCATCGGCAGTCAATGCATGTCAAAGGTCATGGTTTCCATAGATTTCACATGCTGATCTTGACATGCTGCTGCTTGTCCGCCAGTAGAGTGTGGCACTGTTATACAAATGCTCTCATATCCTAAGAGATGTCAGAGTCTGCTGGATTCAGATTATTTGGGTGGGTCTCGAGATAAGTGTCAAGACCGTGCTCCCTCGTGATATAATTAGGCCTTGCTTGCAGCTTGGTTCGTGAGAACAAGAGGAGTAGTATCCATAGATGACAACGATATAAATTCTTCGGGGGGTAAGAATAGAAAACGCATTAGATACTATTCCCAGAATTGAGAAGTCTCTATCTTGTTCGGTTCCTGACAGGAAGCACTTGAGGGCAGACGCTGTTGCTGTACAAGACCTCAACCTCTGATCACCATCTCTTGGCAGAGAGGACGAGACATCTAGAATGCCGACATATCGTCCAGGAGGTCTTGGTGCTGAGCCCCATCAGTCTCCTGTTCCCACGCCGCTCGATTCTCAATGGCCTCCGTCCACGCGTGCGGATGGAATGTCATATCCAGGCCTGGTCCGCCACTCATAGGATAGTAGCCAGCCTCCGAACCTTCCTGTATATAGCTCGCAACATGTGATCCCTGCAGAATGTGATCGTCAGCAACCTGAATAAAACCCATCTCTGTTAGCAATCGCACTGACATGTTTCCCGAGCCCCAAGCTACACTCCTCTGGTAATCCTTCATGTCCGCCAACTCGTGATTGCGCCGCACCAGGTGCTCGATGAGCGTCCACTGGCAATCAACTGCCTTTTGCCAGCGGCGACGTCGTCGAGTCGCACGTGAGAGTTCGGCTATAGTCTCTTTCTTTTTGTGTTTCTGTCCCATTCTATGTCTTGCGCCTTTATAACGATCTGCAATGACGGCCGTAGAAGGAGTCAATACGACAATCAGGATAGAAGCCTAGGGCTGGTCGCCACGTGATGAAAAGTCTGACATACGCAGGACGGTTTTACGAAGTTTCCCGGTCAATCCTTCAAGATCCTTGGGTCGTGCCGTGAGCGATGGCTTCTTCGAATCGACGGACAGCCGGGACGACGCGCTCTGGTGATATTTGGGTGTGCAAACAGAGGGAGACGTCGTCCCTGATGTCGTCTGATCGTTGCGCGATGAATCCGGGGGATCTCCATTACCGGATGATTCGTCAAACAGCTCAGACGGCTCGGAAGTGTAGTCAATGGGAGGAAGAGGTGTCTGCGGTACCAGGCGAGCATCAGCCTGCTAGCCGCGATGACAAACAGCTTCCTCTACCGGAATAAGCAACAGGGAACCTAACTCACTTCACAGTCTCCCATGGTCCTGTTCGCCGTGTGCAGTGCTTGTAGTATGAAACCCTTGTTTTCCATGTTGGTTTTCTTCAGCGTGGCTACATCCGACTCGTATTTTTTGATTCTTTGTTCTATCTCTATCATTTGCTCTTTTCTTTTGTGATAATTCTTGTCTTTATAGCCAACAGATCAGCCATTTTACTCAGATACTCTGACTCTTCTCATTGCGCTCTAGTACTCTCACTCACTCCAATTTTTGTTAATGAAGCTGCGCCGTGCCGCGACGGCCACTTCATCGAAGGTTTGTCCACTGGATTCATGGGCCGCAGTCTATCAGCATCTGCTGTCACACCACCGTGCGGCAGAGTGGAAAGCTGACGTGGCACAATAGCCGTCGTCAGGCCTCACCTGGGAGTGTCGCCGACGGCCTCCGAGCCCATTGAGCCCACGGAATATGAGGGCGCAGCGGATAGTTTCGAGCTACCAGATATGGCGGACGGAGGCCTCAAAAACGGACCGGCTGTCGCTGAGTAAGCTGAACCTTCGCGGTTGTAAGTGATGTCGTCCATGTTGTTGTTGTTTGAGCAGGTCGATGCGGTGATGCGATCAATCATTACTGTTATAAGCTCGCACAAGATTTAGAGCAGCCAGAACACGGCGAGGTGAGCGGTGTCGAGGGTTGATATACTATTGATAAAAGCTGAAGCGGCGAGCCGCGTCGTCATCCCGCAAAGGAGCGACAGGGAGTGTTGCAGGATGTAAGCAAATCGGTGCATGAAGACAGCGTACCGAGTAGTAACTATCCTTTGTGAAGCGTCTCGAGCCTACATAATGGGCGGTGACCGTCATGGGTGAAAGGTGGGGGCTGCACTGGGACACGACACACAACTGCTCTCATATCCTGCGGAATCACTTGGAGAGCAGACGCTGCTACTGGGCAAGTCCTCACCCTTGATCGCGGTCCTTGGTTCCGAGTTCCTCGTAGTCTGAGAGGCTTTCTCCCATGCGAGCGGGTCGAATGGCGTCTCCAGGAGGAGTCTGCGATATGGAGGATAGTACTCATCGCAGCTCGCCACCTGGAGTCCCTGCAGATCGCAAGATCGTAACAATCAGCAAGACAATCAACGGCTATATACGTTGACGATCATACCGTGACGGTATCTGTTTTCCAAGTCACACTCTTGTGAGGTCCTGCGATGGCCGCCAACTCGTGGTTGCGCCGAGTAAGCTGCTCGATTCGGGACCCCAGAGTTTCGATGCTCTGCTGCAAGGCGCGATTGTAACTGTTCAGTTGCAGAAGATTGGCTTCCGCGTCCTCCAGTGCGCTCTTCGATCGAGCGCGGTTTCTGCGCTGGTAAATTGCATCTGCAGTGAGCGCCACAGAGGGTACCATGTTGGCCATCAGCTTCTCATCCACAATTCAGACCGACGGCTTCTCGAGGAACTCGACACACTTCTTTGGCGCTGATCCAATCCCGCACGCCCTTTGGGAAGAGCATACTTCTCTTCGAGCACATACTCAGATCGCTTTGATCGTCTCCCGGGCCCCCGCCGGGTAGACGTGCCAGCAAGCTGGGGGGGCTGAGATGTTGTCCCGGAGTGTAATGAATCGCAGTTTGACGAGGTGGTAGGGTTTTCAAGTCCAAGAAGTTGACCTGACGATTGTGAGGGCTCGGTGTTGTCGGTGACGGAGGGTTGCAAATCCTGTAGGGAGGCAGCCATCATTTACCGGCTGGTCAGTACACCGATTCGGTACGGATTTTGAGTCAAGTCATGAACCAAGCAGCAGGAGTACAACATACCTCACTGTCTTCCAAGGTCCTGTTGGCCACGAGTAGCGCTCGTACACATCTTTCGCGCTCATTGTGGGTCTGCTGCAGCGTGTTTGATCTCGATTTGGCTTGTTCAAGGTCATCAAACAGCTTGTCCAACTTTTGCTTTGGCGTTTTGCGCCACCACCCTGGCTCTTGAGCTTCGTAAACAAGACTGTCAGCCGTTTAACTCTGATCCTGTAAACGCTGAGGCGGTTTGCGTTCTAGTGGTCTCACTTACCCAACATGGCGCTCTTGTCAATTGATGCTTTACTGCCAGCCGTTTGATTGATCGCTTGCTCGCTGGGAGACAGCCACCTTACATCAGCATCTATCACGTTCCCATCAGACGGAAGAGTGGAAGTTTGCTGTGGCTCAAGAAGGCATTGGCAAGCCTCACCTGGACGGGTCGCCAACTGTCGCCGAGACCGGTCCATCTACGGAGTCCAGAGTCGCAAGGGACGATCCCGGAAATTCAGATTTGATCGACGATTGCCTCGATGACGAACCGTTTGCCGGAGGGTAGGCAGGGCCACTGCGAATGTAAGTAGATCGATTCATATTGTTCGAGCGGGTAGATGCGAGTTCGAGGGAGTCAGTCAATGATGTCTGTTATAAGCTCGCACAAAACCAAAGTAGTCAGGAGGACGAAGTGAGTGGCATCGAGGAGTAAAATATATGATTGATAAGAGCTCTATCGGAGAGCCGCCGAGTCGGAGTTTTATTAGAAAGGAGCGAAAGGGAGCGTTTCAGGATGTATGCGAATCGGTGTCTGAAAGCAGCGCGTACGAAGTCGTGATGATCCTTTGTAGAGAGACCGAGCTTCTCGTCTTGTGCAGGGCTCGCAGCGGGCGAAGGCGCGGGCGCTGTCGAACTCCGTGTCAGTCGGAGAGGAAGATGCGGGGTGGTTCAATCTCAGTCAAATGAGGCAGATTGCTCCTAAGGAGGAGAGTGGCGAGGGGTGTGAGTAAAGCAGAGTTGAGTCGATTCTACGTTCGGTAGTCGAGCTGATCCTTGACATCTGTCTGTTACTTGCGAAAACGACCAGTCGGGTAGCCAATGACATCCCCACGCAAGTCGTTCTTGTTACCGACTCATAGCAGACCCCGTAACTCTTCCTGCCAATCCCGCCCTGCCTTACCCACGACCCTCCCACCAAGACTCTCAATCTTTTCCAATGCTTTCTTCTGCGCTTCTGGCGAAATGCCCTTTACTGCCGGCTCTATGAGGATAGTACTGAACGACGCAGATAGCGCCGAGAGGGCAGTTTGAAGCACACTATCATACACGCCATGTACTCAGTGTCAAGTTCAGGAAAGAGATGAAGCAGGAAAGACGTACCAGAAGTCAGTAGCCAGGCCAACTACTACAACACTCTCGACGTCCATAGAGCGGAGATAGCTGCTCAGCTCGCTGTTCGCTGGCAGACCGTCATCCCGTGCGTGTTCTTGTTCTGAAAACTTTTCGGAGTCGTAGATATAGCCCTCGAAAGCGGAGTACGCGTCGACATGTTGATTTGTGCCCTACGAAAGCAGCATCGAAATTAGCCGATTGATAATGCTCTTCATCACTTATTGAAGGAGAGATGGAGTCGCGGAGCGACGTACTTTGCGAACGATCTTGAGCCGATCTCCCCACTGGTCCAATTTTGCTCTCAAGCCGACTTCAATCTCAGCGCCTTGTGTTCCCTGGACACAGTGATCAGGCCACAGAGTCTGGACGTATTCCCGACCGTTTCCATCTGTCACTTCTAGTTCTGAGAATGGGTGGTGTGGTGGATGACTCGATGCGAAAGAGATATGGCCTGGGGGGTGGTAGTCCTACCGCAAAGTACACTGC
This sequence comes from Cryptococcus sp. GC_Crypt_5, assembly GCA_026538355.1. Classification (NCBI taxonomy): domain Eukaryota; kingdom Fungi; phylum Basidiomycota; class Tremellomycetes; order Tremellales; family Cryptococcaceae; genus Cryptococcus; species Cryptococcus sp. GC_Crypt_5. The sequence goes on from JALPBZ010000093.1 coordinate 63,218, forward strand.
AATCAGCTACATATCCCCATTTGCTGACATTAAGATTATCCTGTTGAGGATCATCGGCGTGGACGGTGTGAATGGTGAAGGAAGAATATTCACCTGACTGGCGATGATCGCTTCCCACCCCCATTGATCCGCGTCCAGCAGATCTTCTATATGGGGCAAGATCTCCCTCCCGTCCGGAACCGCCAGCGTTCCGTCCGGAGGCAGGAAATCGTACTGCACGTCAACGACTACCAGAGCACTCTTGGCCATGATCTATCTACTGCTGCGGTTGCTGCAGAGCAGGAGAAACCAGAGTCGACTTTGATACTGTTATCAACCTTTCGTTAACTGGGATGAACTGCCTCCACACTGCCTGCGCGCTTGACCACGTGTACAGTGCGTGGCAGTTGCACGTCATCGCCACCGCTGACAACGTTGAGTCATGACTTTGGCCACCCAACTACAAATACTCGTTCAACTTGATACACCGAGTACGTAAATACACTTCTGCCAGGTCTATCTCAACATCAATCTCTACCTCTACTCATCGCGTCCAGAACATTCAGAACAAGGACATCATGTCAGTCCCAGCACCTCGCAGTATCTCCATCCCACCTCCACCGCCCTTAGATCCTCCGTCGAGCTCAGCGCACGTCCCGGACGAACCGACCAATACATTAGCTCTGCTCCTCCCCCACCAAGCCCTTTTCGCGCCTCCGGTCCTAGCACTCCTGAAAGAACACTACGAAGCATATGGACGAATAGCGCACTGGGCGCCCGTGAGAGGTTTCGGACGAGTCATCATCGTTTATGAGAGAGACGAGGACGCGGAAAGAGCGAAGAGGGAAGGTGACTGGCTTAAGTTGGAAGTCCCAGCGGCGTCAGCGTCTTCGTCTGCTCCGATCTCGTCAGATGGCGCTGCGAGCTCGAGTGCGCAGACTGCGTCAGGTGCAGGCGCGGGCGCAGGCGGGCAAGGAGAGTACTTTGATACGGAACGAGGGCATAGGCGGCGGAAGTCGCGCTCAACGCTAAAAGAGTGAGCCTTCCAGGCCGTTCATCATTGAACGACCATACCATCAAACATATATACTAACAATCTACCGTCTTGCACGCACAGCCTGATACTCCGACTGCACTACCTCCCGCCCACAATACTGCACCCCGATCCGGCAAGCCTTCACCTCGCCGTCCCAGCCCTCCCGCACAATTTCCTGATTTCTCCACCTGGTTCCCCGCCCGAAGGTTGGGAACCAATAGCGGAAGAAGCGCCCAATACCTCTATCCTCGCTGAAGACTTACAGAGAGCGCTGGAAGCGCTTCAGCTGAATGGCGGTGTGCGGGCGGGCAAGGAGGTGATCTTGGATGAAGGCGGCGTTAGGGTCGAGGTGGAGGATACTACCAGGACTGACGAGCTGCATGCCGACGCCGACGCCGATGGTATGAACGCGGAAGGAGAAGGCAGGTGGGATGCGGATATTGAGGAAACGCTGCAAAACGATGACGAGAACGGATACGGGAGCGCGTGGGCCGTACCTACCCAAAGCAATAGCACGGCCATACATCCCGCCTTTGCCTCTATACAGGCTGGCCTGGGAGGGCTAGGAAGTCTAGGGAGCAGTCCGCTCGGTACACCTGGGTACAAGCTCAAACCTATCCCCACGGCCAGACCGCCTGTCTAAGAGCGACGAGCGCTGGCCCACACGGTCCCTATGTATCAAGCATCATCACCGCGTCCTTGTAGAAGTACGCTGTAGATGGTAGACCGCCATATGTGTGGACAAACGATAGACTCTAGCACTTTCACCTTTACGATATGTCACGACAATGTATAGCCTCCTGCATGAAGTGTCCTGGCCATCACTTGACCGACCTCAAGCGCATCGCTTGGTCTATTCCGCCCGCGCGGCTACTCAAAGCTGATGAAGTAGGCACTTGTGCGTCTCCGTGATTTACAATATGGTACAAAGTCCATGACCGCATATGCTACTATGAGTAGAACACATCACTCCCTTCCCGTCTTAAGTTCGACTGCAACATTGATACTCATGAGAACGACGTACGCGACGATCAGACACCCGGCCCAGCGTCGATCGATCAAGTACCCATTCAGCGGGACAAAGATGGCCGTAGCGACCAACATCGCTACTAGTCCTGCTGCCGATACCCATAGTGTAGGTGAGAAATCTACTTTTACCGGCCTGTGTGATGGGATAGTAAGGATGTGATATGTGCCTGATCCGCCTACACCGAGTAAGAGGTTGAGCATCCTGTCGTGCCAAGTCATAGCACGCGTGAGCAAAGTTGGCTGATGGTTGAAACGAAACGATTGAGAACGATGACTCACGGTCCGCCGAAACATGCCGCGTAGGCCATTGCAGGCGCGAATTGCGCTACGGTCACATTCGCTACTAGGTCCGCAAGACTGTTGCCTACGGCAAAGACTGTGCAGACACCTATATCAGCAAGAAGTACACAATCAGCAGACAAAGGCGCAGCACTCACTTGTCAAGCCGATGATGGCATCGCTAAGACCAAATATCTCTCCGACAGTCTGTTGCATCGATGATCAGCGTCATCTTCACCTCGAAAGAAGTGAATCGCTATAGCCACTCACGTTGAGCACGGTGACAACCTGATCGGCGATGGCTGCGATCCATACCATACTGCATGTGAAGCCGCAGAAGCATCGGACTAGCCTCCAGGGATGCGCCGTCCCGTCCGTTGCGTAGAGCAGAACCGCTGCTCCTCCCGCTACGCCGGCGATGGATACGCCAAGGATGATCCAGAGCAGATACGACATTTCGCCTGATCATAGCGGTCAAGTCAGCACAGCGATCCCGTTTCGTCCATAAACACAGATGAATGACTGCTGCTCACCGAAGATGATGTAGGTGCAGAACACCGGGCCCAGAACGCATTGAACCGCCGTGAGATACTTGTTGAACGCTAACGCATGTTCCCTCTCTTCTTCTTCGTAGATCTCCTTATTGAGCTCTGCCCCTCCACCATCACCATCCTCCTGCACGCCATCACTGTCTGCATTGCCAGACTCGACATGCAGGCTCGACCTGCGCATGGCCGAATGGTGTATTCTTCCCAATGGACTGTGGAAAGGCGAGAAGCCGTGATCGACCAAATGATGGAGCTCTTCTCCTATCTCCGGCGTGAGAAGTCGATCCGCCTCGTCGTCTTCTTCCGCTTCATCGTTCATATCCCCGTCCTCATCATGCTGACCATCAAGGTGAAAGCCCTCAAGATCGTCAGGCTCGTCCAGGCCCTCATTCTCCCCTACGGGCAACGCCACGCCTCCCTCTTCGCCTTCTTGTCCGTCGTCAACGACCGGCAGAGTGAGTGTGAGAGCCAGGATCGCGGGGACTGATGTGATAGCCAACACCATCCCAAGGACGGATTTGTGCCTGAATGACTGCAGAGAAGGGAACAGTACTCTCAAGATCAATCGTGTTCGCCTTCGTACAGCAAATCGAGATTCGTTTCGAGGCTCCGGGGACCGCGAAGTAGAGAGATTGGGCTGGGTCGGCAGACCTTCCACTCCTGCTGGGTCTACTACGGATATGACCGGTATGTCATTTCTCGCTGCATCGGGAATGACGATGCGCGGTCTGCCAGATTTCAGAGGAGACGAGTCCGCAGCGAAAGCCGTAGGCGTCGCCGGATTCCCAGCTTGATCCGACCATGGATTTAATTCTGGCGGTGAGCTGGATTGCGGCATAGGTGTGGACACTGCAAGATTCTCCCCTGGACGCGGTGTCGTGTCGTTCGAGTGCGAGGCTGCACGTCTTCTGTTTCTCGACACGGTGCGCTTCGGGGTACGATATCCGGAATTGCTTGTGGCCTTGCTATAGCCATGCGAGGCAGACCGCCTATGGCCATAACTCGTTGCTGCAGGTCCGAAGTAGTCTCCTCCTACGCCGGGTCCGACAAGGGGCGACCCAGTAAGGCTCGGCGATCTCGAAGCGGATTCGAGTCGGAGGGAATTGACCACGTCGCGGAACTCGACTGCGCCCAGGAGCGAGAAGTTCGCCCTGGGCGTACTTTGTGAGTCGTGATGGTGTAGATGCGGAGCGAATGGGTGATGATAAGACGAGGTGGTGTGCGAGCGAGTACGCTGCAGGGCGTCGGGCCGAGGGAGGGGCGCGAGGGTATCAGACGATGACGGATCTACGTCTAGTTGGATATCTCGAGGCGACGGGAGACGATGGTCGCTCGGTGGTGTGAGCCCTTGGTCGATATCCGACTGTCGACGCGAATTGGGAATAGGTGATCGATGTGCAAGCGTTTCTCGCTCAGCTTTTCTTCTCTTCCGCCTACTCAACCAATTTCCAATGACGACATAAGCGACATAAGCGATATAGAGCAGGACCATGCCTCCTGACTCGTATAATGTGAGATGGCCGTCATGTAGGACTGCAATGAGGACGATGACTGCTGCTGTGAAGAAGATGACGTCTCGGAGAAAGGCTTGTCGGGGTACGTGGAAAGGTCTGATAAGGGCTATCGAACCAACCACGATAGATACGACTGTCGCGCAATCATCGCATCAGCTACCTCCGACCGCGTACGCTCTCAATGCCGATGAAAGCGGTGGAGCCGAACTCACTGAAACTCGCAGCGCCGATTAGCTCGCCAATGGCCAGTCCGAAAGTGCCCCCTTTCATAGCGGCAAAAGTGCTGAAAACGTCTGGACTCCCATTCCCAAACGCGAGAAAGGTGACACCGGCCGTGGACTCGTTCAGGCCCAGGTACGCTGCTATGGAGGACAGGTTTGGGCAGAAGAAGTCTGATGCTGAGATCCCGATGAAGGAGAAGAGGAAGGCGAGGATGGTCATGAGGAATACCACGTAGAACGGTTTCGCAGCTGCTGGAGCGTTGCCGTACCATTCTGCATAGGGCAGGGAGAAGAGCGTCGTCTACACAATTGCAATGGTCAGCTTTCAACAAGTGTCGAGAATGAAGCGTATTGTAACGTACAGAAACCGGTTCATCGTCCAGCACAGACCGCTTTAGTAGCGAGCCAACATGACCTTGGTCGCCGCCCGGGTGAAGGTGCTGCAACCTCGTCGACGTCAAGATGATATGGAGCGTTATAGATGTAGCGAGCAGCAGCCAAGCTCGCTTCTGCTGATTCGGCATGTTGAGCTATTGCGCTATTGACGAACCGATATCCTGCTCAGGCAGCGAAAGGACGATTGACGCTGGTGATTATTGGCGGATCGACATGGCCACGGTCCCCTCCTTTATATGCCGGTCGGACCTATGCAGAACAATAGTAGATGGATGTACGAGGGGCGAGATGAGTTGGACGATGCTATGCAAGTGATGAGTGAAGAAAGGCAATGCTCAGATGAAAGATGCACCATTCGCTCGATATCATCATCATCATCATGCTCGTCGTTGAACCGCTTAAACCGTGCCTGAAATCCAGACAAGCAAAGCGAAATGACGAAACAACATTACTAGTACACTACAACTTACAGTCCATTTCACTTTATTCATCTAAGCGCATCTCGCAACTCACAACAAGCACATCAGAATAAGGGTCATTGTCCGCAGAGCAGAGAGCTGGAGACGTTTGGTCTGTGCGCTACATTGGACCACAGTCAAGACCCGCGGGCAAACACTACCTCGACCACCCGACCGAGTCAGGAGTGACTGCCATCAACATGTCTTCTGCAGCTAGGAAGAAGGTGCGTCTTCTTGCATTGACAGGCCGTCTAGGCAGTCAGCGTATTCCAATGTTATGGCTGACTCTTACTGCCACGATACCAGGTGCTCTTGATGGGCAAGTCCGGTGAGCTGCCCGCCTCTAGAGCTCGTTAATGATGTCTTGAGCTAATCAGCTCATTGGATAATGTCATACCAGGCGGAGGCAAGACTTCGATGCGATCTGTCATCTTGTGAGTATCGTCAAGCCTTCCCAAAGCGTGCCACGAACAGTCAAGCTGACACAGTCCACTGTGTGTAGCTCCAACTACAGTGCGAGAGATACGAGGCGGTTGGGCGCGACTATCGACGTTGAGCAGTCGGCCGTGCGATTTCTAGGTTCACTTGTTCTCGTGAGTACATGTTCCCACATCACGGCAGCTGTGTCTAGCTCGATACACGATGCATGACTGACGTTGTGAGATCATAGAACCTATGGGACTGCGGCGGCCAGAACGCCTTTGTGGACAACTACCTCAGCGCCCAGAAGGACACGATATTCAGCAACGTCGCCGTGCTGATCTACGTCTTCGACATCACCTCTCCCGAATGGGAGACTGACCTGAGATACTTTGACGAGATCCTCTTGGCCCTCCGGGATAACTCGTCCGATGCCAATGTCTGGGTGTTAATAAACAAGATGGACTTGGTGGAGAAAGAGGATCCGAAGAGGAAGAAATACCATGAGAAACGCGCGGAGATCCTGGCTGTGGACGAGCGCGTCAGGAAGGAGCTGGAGGAAGAGGACGGCAAGCCGCGGGCGAAAGGCGGTCTGAGGTGCTTCCCGACTAGTATCTGGGACGAGTCGTTGTACAAGGTACGCCAGCGCTCTATCCTACACACCATATACTATCACTAACCTTATCTCCCCCTGTCTCCACGCTTATCTCCCTCGGCACGCCCCGCTCGACACACAGGCATGGTCCTCAATCATCCATACTCTGATCCCCAACATATCCCTCATAACATCGCACTTGACATACATCCGAGACCTATGCCTATCGATGGAAGCAGTCCTATTCGAAGCGGAAACATTCTTGGTCATTGCGAAATCTGGCTCGCCACTGGATTGCGATCCGTCCGAACTGGACTCGATGGAGCGGGCGAATGGCGCAGAGGGACTGGATCCGCAAAGGTTCGAAAAGATTTCCGAGATCGTCAAGAGTTTCAGAAAGATATGCCAGTGAGTAGGCGTATGCCGATGATCATTACTATCACTACTACGAGCGGAAAAGGGAAAAGAAATAGTTGAGAAACGAGCTGGAGCTGATACTTTGAACCATTGTGATAGACGGAATAACGAGCAGTATCAAGGCTTCGAAGCGAAATTCGACGACTGCACACTCGTCCTCGAGCCACTGACGAGGAACACGTTCATCCTCCTAGTTTCCGTCGATCCGAGAATAGGTGGGTTGGGAGATCCACATATCTACATATCCATATATCTACTTCGTGCATCCATCACACTGGACAACCGCTGATCCGATCCATAATCGTGTGACTGCGGTTGTGGTGATACAGAAACGGGAGCATTGCAATATACCATCCATCAGAGCCAGGTGCACATGGCGGAATTCGCCAATAAGAATACCTTGGATCGGAAATGCGGGTCAGTGCGCATCTCCACTCTTCCACTCTTGCTCTTGCATCCGCAGTGCAAGTCTACCCTCTGACTGTTGAAAGATGTTAACGAACCCTGATACTCTCCGTATAGTTTATGTCGAGGCAACAACGAGCTTGAATACAGCGCGAAAGGGGACGACGACCCCTCCGTCCCAGCGTGGGACGACGCCAAGCCCCAGATATAAGTCCGCTTACGGATTTGGCGGCCATCGCGATAGCTATAGCTATAGCTAATGTATGCTGTCATTATACGTCGAGCGAGGCGACCGAGTGCTCCAAATACGACATATCATATGTCTTATGGGTCCAATGGGACGTGTATGGCACGAGGGAAAGAGAGAATGTCGTGATCACGTTGTTCACGCGAAGCGCAAGAAACCAAGAAATATAGATAGAAGTGTGTGTATAGATAGGAGTAGTGGATATGTATATGATCATCGGTCATGCGAATACGCCTCAATGGTCCATTCGGCGATTATGCAATCATGCAAGGAGAGACAAGAGTACATCCATCATGAGCAAGTGACTCTACTCATCCGAACATTATAGCAAAAATCAAGACTACACAGTATGGCAATACAACAAATGACAATCGACCCCTATTCCCTTACTCCCCTATTCCCCTATCATCGATCCCTTCACACCACACGATCTATATATCAAAATACAAACCAGTATTTTTGAGTGTCTTGAGACTACCCAAACTCCGCCATGAGCCGCTCAAACTCGTCATTCTCCATCATCCCACCCCCGGAAAAGTCGAAATCGGACATATCGATCCCCCCGCCCCCTTCGCCTCCTTCGCCTAGTCCCATATCGCCTTCTCCTGCGCTGTCTCCGATTCCCAGTCCCATTCCCATTCCGATATCAGCTCCTGCCCCTGTACTGTAATCGGGAATTGATGCGCTGGTGAAGTCCGGAATGGCCATGGACATCGCTTGGTCTGGTTGTGGGATGGTGGGCATTGGTGCAGTCGCGAAGTCGGGTACTGATGTTGATGCTGATGCTGATGGCGGTATTGGGATGGACTGTGGTGGTTGCGTTGTTTGCGGTTGTGCTTGCAGTGGCTGTGGTGGTTGCGTTGGTTGCGTCGGTTGTGGTGGTTGTGGTGGCTGTTGAACGACACTTTGTAAAGGTGCTGACCGGTTGTTCGATAACTGCTGGGCTTCAGGCTGTGCAGTACTAGTCTCGGCGTTCATGAGCGACGCTGAGGTTGCGGTAGGATCGACTTGTGTGTCCGATAATATGGTAGTCGGAGGTTGCGGCTGCGATGGTAGTTGCGCTATAGGCGCATCCAAAGTGTTCGCTGGCTCCGGTACGGTCGATAGGTGTTTTGCAGGAGAAGGCGGGCGACTGAGTTCCGCTATCAAAGCGTCGACACTGCTCTCCACCATACTTGGCTGATTTATTTGATTCGCAGACTGCCCCTGACCAGTCGCTACTGCTAACAAGAGCGAATCCCGGCCCAGATCCATATCGGTAGGGAACAGTCCCGCCAACGCTGAGAAATCGGTGTCGGTCTGTCCGGCACCACCCCCTGCTGCTGCCGCTGAGAGCGCGGACGAGAAGTCGAATTGCAGTGAGTCTGTCTGCGGCAAGCTGAAGCCGCCGGAAACGTCTTGCTGAGGCTGGGAGATGCTCGTCTGGCCTATAGATGCGAGGAGACTGTCATTGTTGTTCATTTGGCCTGAAGCGCTATTCGATCCTGCGGTCGTATCGAATGTGGCGTTGAGCGCAGCCTCGAAGTTGCCCGCATCACCATTGATCAATGCCGTCAATTCGTCCAACCCGAGGGACGAGTAATCTATCCCGGCTGCATCGATCGCTGGCTGAGATACGTCGGCTTGCAGGGCTTGGATGGGCACCGGCATCGGCTGTTGCAGTACCTCGATGGGAGCTTGAAGCGATGGCGGAGGGAGTTGGGAGACAGGCTCGACTGGCGCGATAGTCGTTACTTCAGTGACGGCTTGAGTCTCAGTAGGCACAACGGTAGCACCGGTCTTCGCTGAGTCGGCAGCTGCTCCATTGACGCTATTGACAGGTGTATCCTTTTCGGCGGGTTTAGGGCGAGACAGGGGTAAGACAGTGGGGATGTACACGGGGAGATTGGGCGGGAGAGCATTGAGATGCGCTGGAAGAGGTAATGGCAGGGATTTGGATGCGGAATTGGATTCGTGCGGCACAGAGACTGTCTTGGCTTGTAGAGACGCTTGAGGTCGAATATGAGGCTTTGATCCAGTTTGTGCCTGCACCAACGAACCAACAAAGCGGATTAGTCTTAATAAACGTTCAACTTTCTTCGAAGCGAAGCGCAGAGAGTAGAGGTATGACGCCAACGCACCATGTACCACTCTGTCTGCCGTCGCAGGCCCTCGTAGGATCGCCAAGCAGTCTCGAGGCGATGTGTCATGTGCACCGGGACTTTCTGGGCGGACAGTCCTCTGATATCACGCGAAAGCAGAGCCGAAGATGTGTATCAGCTCTTCTCTCTCCCTTCCTCATTAATGAAAGAACATGGTGAGTGGTGACTCACAGTCTTTGCGAGAAAGTCTGATATTGATAGATCAAGGCGGACTGCATCAGGATCTCCTAGAAGTACCAATTTTCGTTCAGCTCCCTCCCTCCAGCTCTGAACTCAAGCAGTGCCAGAGACGCACCTTGTGAAGCCCCTCCATCGCCCCCATTTTATCCAAGATGACTGCCTCGTCCACCCCATCGATACTTCTCACAGCAACCTTCCTGCGCGGTAGAGTCTTAGAGCCATCTTCGACCCGCGCCCGCTTCTTGGGACTGGGTACTGCTTCTCCACTGCGAACGGTAGCGGTAACGGTGGGACTGAGACTGGGCATAGCGATATCGACCATCTTCGTGAATCGCTTACTGGTCTATTGAGTCGGAGTGTCGTATTGTCGAGGGAAGAGATTCGGTGCAAATACAAGAAGCAGCACCATTCGGGGCGAGAAGGTCTTTCAAGGCTTCGCGTAAGGATGTATTATATGCAATGTGTTATATGTTATGCGTTATGTGAGGTTGAATGTCATCCTCGCCTTCGGTAGATTGAGATGGGTTGAATATCACTCGGCAAAACAGAGTCCGAAGTCAGAATTAGGCACAGTGCGATTCAACTAAGTACAACGATCAACATATATGACAGAATGTTCCGCGCAGTACCATCTGTCTTCTCGATGCATATCCAGCAGTAGCTGGGCAGCACTGCCAGTGAGCGCTATCTGCCGCAGCGAGCTCACTGCATGAATCATATGCATTATCAGACGCAATACACTGTCCAAGCAGTCAGTCACTGGGTACGACTGATACCAGAGCCAAGTGCCACAAACCCACGTCATTGAATTGCCGCTCCTGGTACTATATATGAGAGCGGTATCAAAAACTCGGTTCTTTCGGACCTGTACTCCTCGACCGCACCCACCTGACCACATAACCAACCCATCTATCCATCACCTTCCCACACCATTTGTTCTTCACTACTCATCACCTCACTACTCAAACACAAACACAGCACAGCACAGCATAATGAGCGTCCTCCGTACCAGCACCACCACCGCCTCTGCCCGTCTTGTGGCTCTCCGAACCCCTGCGGTGAGTCCTTACGTACCTCTCAGCCTTGCGTGTGCGCTGGAGATACCCCGAGTCGCTGCCCCTCGGGAGTGCTCTCGGGTTTCGTTCTGCTCGCTCGGCTGGAATCAGCATACTGTAACAATGGCGCTGATAAGATATCATAACTTTTCCTTTCGTTTTTTTCACCGCTACCACCAAATGACTACTCCTTGACACCCCGCGACACGTCATCCTTCACCACGCAACCCTTGACCCACAACCCACAGCCCATGTTCGTCCGCAACTACTCACCCGACTCCCGCAACGAGGGCGCGACCGCTAGCTCCACCGGCTTCCAGTGAGTGTCACTTATCATATGTCACTAGCATCATCGTCCTTCTCAACCAATCATATCCAATTAGTCCTTCTGCGTTCTGCAACTCGCTCGAGTAAGATGCTGATTCACCCGACCAAATAGACAGCGCGAGCAGGCCAAGGAGGCCCAGTACGTCCGTCAGAGGGAGCAGGAGAAGTTGAAGCAGGCTCACGACAAGCTCGCCGCTGCTCAGGCCGAGGTCGTAAGTATAAGCTCTCCCCGCTTCATCCCACCTTAAGAGAATCGTCGCTGATATGGCTTGACTTTGATGATGTAGGAGAAGCAGCAGAAGGTTGTCGACGAGCACAAGTAGGCTACAAGCTACTACAGGACTCGTCCAACATATTGATGAAAAGCGGAAGAGCATAAGGCGGATCAAGCAGCATGTAACGATGTAGTTGGTAGCAAAGATGCAAAGTCATGTTTTCCGTCCAGCATCGATATGCATACCTGTCAAAGATGCAGATCTCGTCCATTCTGTCTGACTGTGGATCAATACAAGTCGAATGGTGCATGCTTCTGCGGTGTTGCTGTTCATGTCGAGGACGGTGCAGCGAGCCGGGTGAGCGAGCACAGCAGGTAGCGGTGAAGGGGAAAAGCCATGACGCAACCGCTTGATTCCCCTTTTAAGCTTTCCTTTCCCGATATTACGGTAATGTAATACAGTGCACTCTAGTACACTACACCGCCAAGTCACTGCCTGGACCGTCATTCAACGCTACAATACCTTGCACTACTGCATACCGCTCTCACCAGTCCAGCATCGCATATACACATATCAAAACACAACAACCATCGCACAGAGCCAGGAGTGATAGCTCTGAAAAGAAGCTGGTCGTGGCGATACATGACATCATTCGTCGATAACACCGCATTTCAAGTGCGACGGACCAGGACCAGGTGTTAGACCGCTCATCATGAACACTGGTCGGGCGGGGAGGCGCGGCGAGCCCACTGGATCTGGGAGAGGAGTGAGTGGATGGTCTTCTTGCTCTTACATGCATCACCATGCTGACATCGCTGCCTTTGCCACTTACTTGTCAACAGACACCGACGGCAGGTATGTCTTACTATCCCTTGCGTCCGTGCACCTATAGTACACCATCGCGACAACGACATTAAGCATTTATTTGACCTCGTGCTGACCTCTTGCTGTCGTTGACAGGTCCAGCACGGAAGGCACGCAAAAAGCCAAGAGCCTCTCCAGCCGAACAAGACCAACGAGACCAACGCAGTATTGGTCCGATCCCTGCGCCTTACCTCGCTTTAGCTCCGTCGCCCGTCTCATCGCTCTCTGCTTCTGCGATAGACGAACTCACTTCTCAGCTTGTGCTGCCTTCCTCATACCTCCGCTCGTCGACGCCTTCTACGCCGCCGCTCGGCTCGGGGCCTGGGTCAAATCCGAATGGACAAGCGGGCTCATCTCGCCAACGGGCAGGAGTCGGAGCCAGGGGAGCGTATGCAGCGGGATTGCTCGCACCGCCGACCATCATGCCAGGCGGAACGTCTGCTACCCCTCGTATCCAGCCTATCTCAGGGACAGGAGGAGCAGGGGCAGCCGATGCGTCGCTCTACGCCAGGCGACGGTCGGCGGATCGCACGAGGGCACTGATCTCGTACCGGAGTGAAGAGAGATTAAGGGAATTGACCAACCTCAATGCCAGTCTCACATCACTAGGTCAATTAGGCCACATACTCGAATCAGGGAGGATGCCAGAGGAGCCCGGCCCTGCTGCAGGCCTCGGCATCACTGCTGAGAATGCCGATGGGCAAGCGACGCAACAGCCAGCGCAAAGAAGACGTCGTCGCATAGTCAGAGGAGAAGGAGGAGGCTTGGCGAGGCGCCCTACAGTCAGCTCAAGGGAGGAGGGCAGAGCTATAGGGCTGGCGAGGGGAGCGAGTATGCGGCGGATGAACGTGTGGGACGGTGAGTGGCCTGTCCACCCTAGCCTGGCTTGTTTCTCGGTGGGCCGCACTGATTCATTCCATCGCAGATATACCGGAGGCAGGCGAACCACCCCCGCCATTCCCTTTTCCTACCCCTTCAACAAGTCGGCTCCCACCCAATTTCACAGCGAGTCCTACTAGCCCCACTCCTGCTACAAATCCTGGTCCAAGGCGCAATTCTAGTAGCGCTGCCCTGCCAGCACTACCACCTCCTATCTCGGAGACTCCCGAGGAGCGCCCTCGATCCCCTCCTCCTTCTTTCGAGATGGCGCTAGGTCTTATTACAATACCGCTATTGGCGCCAGTCTCAGCACGGGAAGTGTCACCGCATCCTTCCGAGCCAAGCACACCGCGAGCGCGGCCGACGTTGACGTTGTCAACAACCGCACCGGGGCCTCTATCAGGAGCTGAACTCGCCGCCGATCGACCCGGCAGTACCGGAGCGTCTTCCGCGTCCCCTTCTTCAACGCACTACGCTTCAGCGCCCACATCGCCCAGTCAGACTATCCTCAGCATCGATGATAATCTCCACTTAACAGAGGATGAGAGGGCAGATAGGAAGATGTGGAACGCTGATCTGCTGGCTGGCTACACACTCGAAGAACGAGTACATCGGGAACTGGCAAGGAGGAAGGCGAGAGAGGACCTGCTCGCTGTCAGTGCTCGTGAGCACTCATCGACGATCCCCGCGGTTGTGCCCTCAGGTTACACCGCCGGAACCTATGAGCCGCAAGAAGCTGCGGACAATGCAGGCTTGGGTCTTGGCCTCACATCACATGGTGGTATCATCGAGCCGGATCTGCCTGAACAAGAGGACGTCTCTCAGCCAGAAAAAGCCCCGTCTTCTGCAGAGGCGAAGCAGGACCTTACTCCTGCGATGCCTGAGCCGCAGACGATCGCAACAGTCGAACCATCAGTATCCGAAGATGTGCCGGCTGCGATCGACACTGATGACGATCCAGCTGGTCTCCCCTCTGGTGCGGAACCTGAATCATTGCCGGCAGATGCTGGTCGATCAAACCCTTCGCCTGAACCTGAACCCCAAGCCGCTGACTTGGAGCCATCTTCTCATGTGGCTCCAGCGCGTGACACCGAACAGCCCGAGCCCGATGCGTCTCCAGCACCCGACGAAGTCGCAGTTGCAGCAGCGGTGGAGTCTCCATCAGAAGCCGCAACTCCTTCTACCCCTCCGTCGGAGAGTACCCCGCTCAATGGACAGATACCGGTCGTCGAGACTGACCAGGATTCCACGCCCAGGCAGCCAAAACATCCCGCTGTATCGGCGCCATCTTTATCAACTGTCGAAGAGAACGCCCCCACTCCCCAGCCGCTACGGAAACTCACGCGGGGCAAAGCGATCCGGCGGCGATCATCTGATCTCGCTACTTCGCCTCGATCTCCCCGATCTGCACGCTCGCCTATAATATCCACGGGCAAACGGCATTCTGAGGGCGATATAGGTCCAGCGGTAAAACCTCTTTTCGCTGGGGCAGGGTACACGGTTGGTGGTCTGGACACTTCTCCGGAGGTGCCTTCGGTCCCTATGATGCGGTCTGATCCTGGGGTGCATTCCACCGATGCTCTGCAGAAGTCCGAAGACAGCGTCGACCAGACGCAGAGTTCACAAGCAGCCGCCCAGTTACCGCCCAATCGGGAAGCGGCCCTCAGGCGTCGGCTTCAATTACAGCCCCGTCAGCCGGCTCCAGCACCCATCACAAGTCGTGTATCCCGCAGAGTGTCCGTCAATCGACCACTCTCTGGTCCGTTGATTGACTTCAACACCGACTTTTCCGTCCCGGCATTCACGCTGCCGAACTTGTCGCTGCTCAGTCCTAGTGCCGTCGATTTGCTGCAATTGCAACTCGATGAACTACAACTCGAGGAGCTTGAACAGCCGGCAGCCGAGTCGTCTGCACAGGCCGCTGCCAGAGCTGCTATGCCGGCCCTGCCGTCGAATGAGCCGCCGGAAGCAGAGCAAGTGGCAGCGATAGTCGAAGAGGATTCTCAGAGCACTCCCAAGCGGATACCGCCGCCTCCGCCTCAATCGCGTGCAGCTCGCCTCGGCACGCAGAGCCACAGTGGTGATTCTACCCCACGAGCACAATCGCCCCACAGCGAGTCTGGCGAGATCAAACGGAGTCCGCCGCCACTCCCTTCTCGTCGTCCGCCACCACCGCCGCCCTCAGTTGCGTCATCTGTTAGTTACTTCAGTCAACGGTCAGCCCCTACGTTGCCACCTCGACCGTCTCTCAGTCTCGTCCAGCGATTATCCCAAGGTCGTCCTTCGACAGATAGGACAGACTCGACTTCTTCAGTGG